>WAAG01006670.1:174836-206371 GCA_013390105.1 Tichodroma muraria
TTTTTTTTCTCTAGATCTTAGAAGAAATCTGCCAGAAAAACAACTGGGGACAGCCTGTGTACCAGCTCCACTCTGCCATCGGTCAGGATCAAAGACAGCTCTTCCTCTACAAAATCACCATCCCTGCCCTTGCCAGCCAGAACCCCACCATGTACGTCATTAGTGGAAGGTTGCTGAGGCTTAGGCTTTATTTTTTAAATTATATTTTACCTCACAGCTGTCCTCAAAGTCCCAAGCACACAGGCCTCCGTTTCCTTTTTATTTAAAAAAAATTTGTTAAATATCTTTTAGAATATTTATTAAATGTGTATTTATGTGTCATACATGTTTATATAATTATAGATATAAATATATTTTTAAAAAATACAGGGAGAAAAACATCCACAGGACACAACTAACTGCTGTCTGCCGTGCTTCGTGCTCTCTCTGCTGGTGCAAACATTACAGAAAACCAGACATAATCAGGCAAAAGGGTGCTTTTTTTTGTACAAAAAGAAAGGAAACTATAGCCCTTAGTTAGGTTAGCCCAAACCATTCTCCATAGCAGAGAAATGAAAGGATTTTGAAGGAGCATGCTGGTATTTCAGCTCCAAATATGATTCTAAACATGTCTAACCTACACCAGTTTCCTGTGTATTGTAAAGAAAAGCCCAGACTGGGTATTGTAAAGAAAAAATGCAGCAGGGTTTGGGGTTTTTTTGGATGGAAAAAGCACAACAAACTCTGCAAGGACGCCGTGTCCAGCGTGAGAGCCAGGGTCGATAGCCTCAGCGAGGGACCAGGCCTCTCGGAGGAGAGCAGCTCTGTTAGTGCACCAGCACAGGGAAGCGATGCTTCCATTTGCTGCGTGGGACGGTGCCAGCTCTAAGTGGATCACAGCACCTCGCAGGAAAGCCCTGGGGGAAGCAAACCCTGCTAACTTTGTGCTGTCCTCACAGACACCCCTTCACACCGCCCAAGCTCAGCGCCTACGTCGACGAGGCCAAGACCTACGCGGCAGAGTACACCCTGCAGACCCTGGGCATCCCCGTGGAGGGGGCAGAGGTGCCTCCTGCAGCGCCAGCTTTTCCAGGTATGGGCGTGTCTGTGCAGCAAAGGGCTGCTGGAATGTCATTTTTCCTGCTGGTTCCTTGTGGGCATGAAGAACGAAGCAGATTTCGGCCACTGAGGACTGGCCTGGTTGTGCTCCCCCACAGTGGCTCATGTTCCTTGTGCGTCTGGCGTCTTTATCAGGGAATTCCAGACTGCTTTGAGTCGGAAGGGACCCTAAAGATCACACCGTTTCACCCCCTGCCAGGGGCAGGGACACCTCCCATTATTCCAGGCTGCTCCAAGCCCTGTCCAAGCTGCCCTTGGCCACTTCCAGGGATCCAGGGGCAGCCACAGCTTCTCTGGGCAACCTGTGCCAGTTTATTGCCTATAAATGATTTTATCTCTATCCCAGGACTGCCCAAATTTCTGTGTCCATACCCCAGAACAACTCAGGCTGAGGGCACTCTGCCCCAACCCCTCAGGTCAATGCAACAGCTGGGACTATGTCCAGGGGAGTCAGAGCAGTGTCCAAGGGCAGGGAATCCAAATGTCCAGAGGCCCATTCCAGCTCCACACGTCCCTTCCATTCCTTCCAGTCTGTGAATGCCTCCTTCAACTGGGAGCCCCAGAAACGACACAGGATGCAAAGCTGGTGTTCCCAGTGCCACATCTGGGATGAGTCCCTTCCCCTGATGTCACCAGGATGGAGGAAACTGTGCTCCCTGCATGGCTGATGAATTCATGGGCCCTCTGTCCACCCCCAGCACCCCCAGCTCCTTGTGAACCAACACTTAGGATTTCATCTGCCAAAGAAATGACGCAGCCGTGGAAGTTTGGATCCGATCCCAGCTCTCACACCCCCACGGAAGGTTTTTTTCCCAGTTTGAGAATTGGTACTCAAAAGCTCTTGCAACTGCCCAAAACAGCTTGGGAAATCATGGAAAACACAGGAATTACATTTGCCGTGCTCTCCAGCATGAGGGTAGTTCTGATGGAGAGGCAGCACCACGTGCCAAGCTGCACATGAGGAATGCATTAGTCAGTACTACTGAGTTGTTTGGAGTCTCTCTAGGATGGATTTAAAAAAAAAAATAAAAATCTATCCGGCTTCCTGCCACAGGAGTCCGCAAAAGCCACAGAAAAATCAATTTGTCTGGGCTTGTGCAGCTTCCGCAGTGTGGAAACCAAATGGGCTCTTTATTGAATCCAGCCCCCACTTACTGCTTAATTAGCATCTCTCCATTTCTTTCATCCACCCTTATTTATTTGTCTTGGGAGCCTGGCAAACGGACATGCACTGAAGTTGCTGCTTGCAGCACACACCAGTCCTTGGTCAGGGCTTGCTAAAGCTCAGCTCAGGCCATGCCCAGCTTGCAGCTCATTTCTCTCCCGATGGTGACAGATGTGCCTTAAGTCACAGATCTCTCAATTCCTGCTTGAGATGTTGCACCTGGCTTTGCAGGTGCAAAGAAAATACTGTGGAGAGCCACAATATTCAAATTGTAAGGAATTTCTTAGGTTTTTTCCCCAAAGTGTCACCTCCAGTGTGGCAACATGTGCTCCCTGTTGTCCAATATTTCCATTCCCCCACCAATAGGACCTTGGCTCTGGCTGACCTTGAGTTATCCCATTGTCCACCTGGTCAGACAGGATCCTGGGAGACATATTTTGGCAGCAGAGCCTTGTCAAGCAGATCCGATGGATACCCCAGCTGCTCTTCCCAAATTTAGGCTTTGTCTTAACTCCTGAATCTTTTACAACAAAACACTGCGGTCTGGTTGACAAGCTGCTATGGTCTGCCTTCAGAGGAACCAGCCCCAAATGATGCTGTTTTCCCAGTGATTCATTCTCAAATAGCAACGCTTACATCTTCCCATGGAAAATTTGGAAGTGTTGAAACCACGTTTTCCACTAGAAACCGATGGGAAAAAACAAAAAAATCCCGTATACTGAGTATTTTCTCCCTGCTGTTGCATTGAGGGAGTTTCCCTACCATGGTTGTTCTGAACTGTCTGTATTTTGGCTATGAAGGGATCAGAATCATATTTTCTCCAAGAGTCCTGCCCAAATTTCCCTATTTTAGGTCATTTCCTTGCCCTCCTCATGCCATATAGAGGGGAACCTGTCCAGAGCGCCATTAGCTCAGAAATAATCAAAACCCGCAGAAAAAATATTCAACAAAGAGAGGCGTTTTTCCAGCACCGTGTTTAACGAATCATAGGTGAGGAAATGCTTTCATTTTCCCATGAATTGTTTAATTTATTTACATTATTCCCATTAAGAAACTCACTGCTGCCCAAGTTGTTCCCAGTGAAACAACTTCTGAGACAGTGAAAGTCGTCCCATCAAAACCGACAGGACCGTGGTGGGTTTTCATTAATTCCACGGGTTTTCCTTCTATTTTTTCCTTCAGGATACACCATTGCTAACGCAGCTGCCACTGTCACAGCCACTCAGCTGAAGCAAGCAGTGACAATGGGACAAGATTTGGCCACGTATGCGACCTACGAAGCCTATCCTGCCTTCGCTGTCGCCGCGCGGAGCGACGGCTACGGAGCCTTTTAACCAAATTCCCTTAAACCCGGCACAGGCAGAAAGGAAAAGGAAACCAATCTCAGTCTGGTAATTCAACACCCTCATGATTTTAAGCTAATCTGTGGCCTAAGGTTCATTTTAGTCCGAGTTTCTGTCTTGTAGGTCTTTAGTTTTGCAACGGGATGTTAAGCGGGGGCGGGGGTTGGGGAAAGGAGAAATTAAAAAAGAAATAGTGCAAAATCAGATTTTCACACTAGAAAGCAAAAGCTCAGCCCAGGAAATGAGAGGTTCTCAGGTGTGTATATATATTTTTATATGCATATATATTTATACACCTACTGTGTGTGTTTACAAGCAACAACCTGTGCTGAAAACAGTTGGTCCCATGGCTCTCGTCACTGGGACTGGGAAAGGACGGGGTGGCCCAGAAAACCCCTCCGTGCACCAGGAATTCTCCTGCATCCACCCCAAAGTTTCCCAGGCCACGCAGAGCAGAGGTGCCCCTTGGCCACGTGGGTTTGCCTCTCCCTGCCCCTGATCCCCCTGTGCCACCACCATGGGGCATTTCAAGGCTCTTTGAAATTCTTCTTTGCCAAGGCAAAAAAAAATTTATCCTAAACATTTTTGCCCAGCCCAAGAGGCTAATTTTTAACAGGTTTCTGCGCTAATTTTATTTTTAAAGCAGGGCACAAGAATTCAGCAGAGCTTTCTCTCTTACTTTGCTCCCTCCCAGCCATATCCAAAAATCAGCAAACACCGGTGTATTTTTGTGCGCTTCCCATCAAATGGCACATTCACTGAAAAACAGGGAAACTTTTAAGCCTGAGGAGCAGAAAAGTGCTATTCATTAAGGCCAATTCTCTACTTAATTAGAGCACGAGAGCTCACAGCCATGGCCCAGTAATAGCAGGCACCTCGACAGGAATAAAATTATATCCGAAGAACATTTTCCCAGGTTGGAAAGAGCCCTGCCTGGCTTTACACATTAAATCAAGGCTGCTGCCTGCTCCGATTCCATCAAAAATTAATTTACTGGAAGAGGGTTTACGCCAACAGTTAAAGGCACCTCTTGATTTGGAGAGCACCAGAGTTGGTGTTGTGTTTGAACCCTTTGGGGATGCTGGGAGCATCCTTTGATGTACAGCAGGGGCATTATCCATTTATTTTTGCCATGGCATCAAGGCAGGAGTAGTGATGCTATGGAGATATAGGAGGAATCCAGTGCTGGATGACTACAGTGGACACATTAATCCTCTACCATAAATCCTAGGCAGCGATGCACACTAAGAAAACTTGAATTTATTCAGTCCAGGATCCAAAAAACCCTTTTGGGAGGAAGAATGTACAGCTGGGTTGATGGCACCCAGCAGATCTGGCCCCAGATTTTTCACCTGGTTTAGATGCTGTGATGTGGCAGAGTAGAAGCCATTCCAAGGGGAGCTCTTCCTGTGCATCCCCCAAGCTGTGCAAATCATGAGGGTCTCTGACAAGGTGGTGACTGCAGGAACCAAGTGTTTCTTTCCTCTTCTGACTCAATTTCCCCCGGAATGGAACAAACCCCATAAGCTGTACGGTCTGAGGTCCCCCTACACCCCTCCTATTTATACAGTAGCTCGTTAGGGCGACCCAAAAGGTATTACAAGCCCTCTGTGGCTGCTGCTGGCCACGTTTGGCTTCGCAGCAAAGGACAAACCTGGTCAGGGAGGGCCAAATAACCGAGAGTGTTACGAATTTCTTGGCTTTTTTTTTTCTGTCTTCTGTATCTAAGTGGTGTTTGCCAACGCGGAACACAGCCAGGAGAGTCTCTCAAACCGTTGGCAGGAAGTGTTTCTCACTTTCCATGTTCAGTAAGTTTAGTCTGCTTTTTCAGCTATTTATATAAGTTCAGGAAGATGTCAAAGCAAAGGGCAAGAAGCAGTATTAAAAATGTGTGCATGAAGCACTTATTTTTGTACGAGTAGTACAAGGTTTGTATAGAGTTTTAACACTGTGAAGTGTAGCGAAAAATCACAATTTCCATTTACTGGAGGACAATCATGTATGTTTAAAGGGAATGAAGGGGAAAAATGGCATCTCAATCATCCGTTACAAATTAGAACCAGGACTAAATTCTGTGAAGCAACTCTGTGATTTTTAGAGTAATCCGAGGATACTCACTGGACTTTGAAATATCATTAAAACTTTTAAAACACAAGCCTCAGTCCTTTTATACATCTATTGTAAACAGGAGCACACTTTGCTCCAGAGGGATCGATCCCTCCAGGTCACACTGGCAGGGTCACAAGCTGTTCAGGAGTGTTTTCCACGTGCACTTTGGTGACTCTCGCCAAGGGCACACAGCAGAAAATCAGCAGTTTTGTACTTCTGCAATTCTAAGTGAAACATCAAGGGGTTCTTGGCCTCTTTTCCCAGCACCTCTTTGGTCAGGGATTATTTACCTGTCGGTGCTACAGGAATTGGGTTTCCTGTGAATTTATTACGGTGGTAATTGCTCCTTTCCTGATCCCTGTGGAGACTTTTTGGGGGTTGTATCGATACAACCAAAAATAAGCAATACATATATAACCAATACATGAAAAATAAGGGATAAATGGGGAAAGCCATGATTTAAGGCTGTGAGGGATTGGCCCCACCTTGAGAAGAGCCTGTTGTCAGGTCACTGATAGGTAAATCTTTTTTAAGATGAGGCCCTTCTCCTTAGAAAACCATCATAGTTAAACGACTGAGAAACAGCAATTCCTGGGATGAGGGGTTCTGGGTTTGCACCTTTCCAAGAGATCCTGAGCCCAAGAAGTGGGGGAAACTCTGGTACCTTGCTACTGATAACACAAGCCAAGGCCTCCCTGCCACTCAAAAAGAGATTCTGCCAAAGTATCCTGACATTGCTCTTCCAAAGAGGTCAGCTGTATGCCGCGCTCCAGCAGCTCTGCCACCTCTATTATTTTCCCTCATTAGCTTTTCCCGATGTCCTGCTTTCATTTCCTCCGAAACCAGGGCAATGGAGAATTTGCAGTCGTGCTGTAACGTTTCCCCCTGGCACAACTGAGATTGCCTCTTTGCTCAGCAGCAGCTGGCTGGTCAGTTTTGGAGAGCAAGGATGATTTTTGATCCCAAGGAATCTCATACGCACGGGCCAGCTCAGAGAAAACATTATTTCCCATTTGTAAAGGTGTGGGTTCCCAGTGGAGAGCAAGACAAAGCCAAAAACCACATCCACCTTCCACCAACAAATCCAAGACAAGTTTGAGGTGTAAGTGATGAGATCAATGCCCAGAAAAATCAGCAGATGGCCTCATCTTTGGCTGCTGTCAAGGCAGGGGGTACAAAAACCGCATCTTCCATCTCCCTTCTTCCAGCCAGCATTTTCCTGGAGGTCTGCACAACACAGGGCCTCTCATCTGAGGTACAGAGTGAAAATAAAGCATCTCTGAGGGTGAAACAACTCTATGTTTGGAGCTGGCCAGTCCCTGGAACATCCCACAGGGAAACTCTCGTGTCACATTGAAACGCCCTCAGTCCACGGGATAAAGTGACTTTCAAAGGGATCTGCTTTACCTTGGAGCTTGCATGGCTCCCTTTTCCCAGCTAAATCTCCCAGGGACCATCTCATCTCATTACTCCATTACATACCTACCAAAAATCCAAAAATCCAAAAAGGATTTCCCCTTTTTGGGGGGAAAAAACCAACCAAACAAAAAAAAAAACCCAAATGACCTTTGAAGGTGACATCCCAGTCAAGGGTCACCAGTCCCTGCTGGTCACTGACTGGGGGTCAGCCTGGCCCTGGTGCTACTCTTGGTGCTCTGATGGGATGGATATTTCTTTCTTCTTTGTTGTGTCCCCCAAAATCTCAGTCTTGGATAAAATTCCAGTTCTCAGCTGTCCTTTTTTATGTGCCGGTGGGGGCTTAGACAGCCCCTGCCCACCAACCCCCGTCCTTTGGGGATGCTTGAGGTGGGCTGCTCTCTCCCTGGACACCTCAAACTCCTCTCCATGCCCAGAGACTCGTCCTGGCCTGGCTCCAGCTACCCACAGGATTGTGCCCACCCAGATTTGGGATTACTTAAGGAATAAACATTGGAAGAGTGACATTCCTTGGTCCCCAGCCCCACCTCGTGTATTTCCGACCCTGTTTGTGGAGATGTTAAAAACCAGAGAGCTGCAGATAGGCTGCACACAAATACCCTCCGTGGGACGCTGGAAAAAGCCCCAGACAACCACAGGATCCAGCAAATCCCAAATCCTGCATCAAAGCCCCGAGACAGCCGAGGATTCTCCGCTCTCCCCGCAGCGCCTCGGATCTGATCCCAAATTAGCATCTCCTAATACTGCTGGTAAATTGGGATGGGACAGGATGTGCAGGAGGGAGGCTGTGGCGCGCTCGAGTCGTGCACGGGAGCTCAGCCTGCGGACACGAGTTTCCCGCCTCCGTGGTAGTTTATATCCCACGCCAACAAAAATAAAACCAAGGTGGAATTCTGTCCTTCTCCCGAGCACGTAGCAGGGCACAAATGGCTCCACGTCGAGGGACAGCATCCCGGGAGAGGGACGAGCAACTGTGAGGAGCACTGAGTGCTATATTTAACAGCTGGCGAGGTGCCCAAATTCCTGAAAAATTCTTCTTTTCTAGGCTTTGGCTCGAGCTTGTTCTCGCGTAAAACAGCACTGGCACCTAGTGGCTGCTGGATCCAGGCACGGCATCCCAAAACAGCGTGCACGGAAGCAGGGGAGGGTGCTGGTGACTGCCTGCCAACAGCCACGATGCTGTTACAGAGCAAATAAAACCAAGGGCTTCTCTCACAGAGAATTTTTTACACACCAAATAGGATGAAAATCCCACCCCAAAAAAGCACCCTAAATTTAAAAATCCTGCCCACTGGTGACAGCCAAATAAACAGGAGGTGTTTCACAAGGGGACCTGCGCTGGGGCAGGAGGGAATCTCCAAATATCCTAATTCTGGCTTTCAACACTTCCTCTCCCCTGCTTCCTAAAAACTCACTTTTGGGGTCAGTTGTTCATGGTTTAGAGGATAAATCTTTTATTGTGCAATTCAGCTTGGCTTGCTTAGACATGTCCTAAATGGGTCCTACTGAAAAAAAACCCCGCTGTTAGTGGGGTGCCTGGGGGAGTTACTAGGACAGGACATCAGGAACATCTCCAGGGATTTGATTCCTAGTGATGTTTTTTCAAAGCTCTCTCTTTTTCCTGACTCAATAGTGCGACTGCTTTGAGCTCCTCCGGATGGGGATCTCTGAGACTGATTGCAGCTGCTTGGAAATGAATAATTCATACTCTCCTACTGATTTTAAAGAGAGGCAAAATTATCTGATTGATGATTCTCTGAAAAATTAAGGAGATTGCAGACAAAACTGGTACACATTATTGGAGCTTATTAAACATTTACAGTTGTTTAGCTGAGAGGCCCTACAAGAATCCTAAATCCAGACCTGAAATACGTTTTCTTCTCCCTGTGGCCCCCGGTTCTACCACTTACAGAGGGCAGAAAAGATTTAGGGACTGTGGAGCTGTCCCCACTTATGCAAGCCCATGGCAGTGCTGGTGGGAGGGAGCTCAGGAGGGACCTGCCACCAGCACTGGGTCAGGGTGGTCATGGCTTTGTCCAGGCAGATCTGAAACCCTCCTGGGAGGATTCTTACATTCATGGGGACTTTTTTGTGGCTAAACCCTTTCAGCCAACAGGTTTAGGCATTGTCCTGGTACCCTGCAATGGCATCTTCATTCTGTGCTTGGATGAACTGTTGTATGGGTTGGAGAGGGACCACAAACCCTTCTGGTGACCCACCTGTAGGTGACTCTGGGTGGCCCTTCACCCAGCCAGAGCCTTGGGTCCTTCCTGATGCTACAACAAAGCAGGCTGAGGTCTGTTCAGAGCTGCCTCACCCACAGCTTTAACTCATAAATTCAGTTCATACTGATTTCCATCTAATTCCCTCTGGGAGAGCCTATTCACCATCAATAGGCACGGCTCTAATGACTAAAGAAGTTACATCATTAGTAGAGTAAGAATCAGCTGAAACTGGGCTTGGCCAGGACAGGAACCACTTGACTGAGGACACATGAAGAGACTCAGCTGCAGGGAAAAGCCAAAACTTTCCAGGAAGTCGAGTTTTGCACATCAAAGGATGACCAGCAGCACCCAAGGGGCAGCAGTAATGTCCAGAGCCACAAAATAAAACCCTCCCAGAACATCGTGGAATCACCTAGAGTGGGACCCACAAGAATCACCCAAGTTCCAACCCCCGCACAGCCCAGACAGCGAATCTAGAGCCCATTCCTTGAGGGGAATGGGATCACCTATGGGGCTGTGATTTGAAACGCCGAGGATGAGCCTTCGAACGGGACCGTGATGGTGCGCCAGAAGGACACCTTCTTCTTGTAGTGCCCGAAGTAGCGGAGCCGGTACACGCCCCGCTCCGTGCCGGCCGGGATGCGCCACTCAACGGTCACGTTGCTCTGGCCACGGGATCCCTTGCTCCAGTAAAACCTGGGAAACAGGCCCAAAACTGCAGTCAGCAAGCAAATCCGCGTTGCATTGGAGCTCACCGCGTGCAGCGAGATGAAGACGCTGCAGGTAAGTGCATTTTAAGTCCTCCCTGTGCAGGGGCAGAGCTAAACCAAGAGGGTGAATATTCACTTAAATCACAAACAAGGTCCTGGCACCCATTTCCGCATCAAAAGCCCATTTTCTTTTACAGACTCCTTGTGCAAAATGCTTTCTGCTCAACCCCAAAACTCTACAGAGGATGCTCAGCCTCCGAACCCCACACATCACTGGGACACGAGGGATTTTTCAGCTGGCTCTGAGGGAGCCTTTGTTGGGAAGCTGATGAAGATTTATGTACAGCTCTGAAAGGTGTCACCAGCCTTGCTGCTTTGTGGATATTCTTCCTGAAGGCTGACATCTCCACCCTTAACTTTTCTTTCTTCCAGATTTTAAAAATCGTTGTCTGTTTATGCTGCACAGCACATCTGGCCAGTTTTCCCTGTGAGTCTCTCATGTTTTCTCTTTGGCATCTTATTCATCCCCACGGTGTGCCAGAGGGATGGATATAGGCTAGGAGCAAGCAGGACCACAAACCTTATGTAATTCCTGTCCTTCCTCCTCCCTTTCCCAAATTAACAAGCCTCCATTCCAGATTCTGGAGCCAAGGGGAACACCGGTTTAGCCAAATTAACCCCCGCGAATATGAGCTGATCTTCCCCTGGAGAGCATCACCTGCAGGGCCAAGACTAACCTGGGCTTGGGAGCTCTGGAATGAAGCCCTTCAGGTTAGACTGGAATGACACCCTGGATTCTGTGGGACAGGGAAATTGCTCAGGGCACCTACCTGGTGTCCCAGGAGGCGTCGTTCAGCACCACACGCCAGCTGCTGGAAATGTTGGAGTATCTCTCCACCGTCAGGAAGTTATGCTCAGTCTGGAATAAAAATACCAGGGTTAGGCAGACTCTGAAGGTACAGGCACGTCCCCACCTTCTGTGGCACTTTAAACTGGATAGGGACTGTGCATCCTCATGCTTTACTGGCAGATGTGGGAATTACTGGCAAAAGTGTTATATTTTACTGCCAAAGCACAAATTTAAGCTGATAAACGATGCAAAGAACTTATCTGCAGGAAGAGAATGGGCAGTGACAATGACTGAGCGATGGAATGAGTTAAGGGCTTTCCTAATTTCCTTTGTTTTGTTAAAATAAAGCAGCAGGGTGGTAGAATGGAAATCAGAGACCAGGTTTGCCCTGGATACCAAACAAATCCAACACATAATAAGGTTCAACTTCGATAATATAAAGAGAATCCTAAACAGCCCAAATTCATTTCTTTGCCCCAAAAGCTTGCTGGTGGTGTGAATTCCCAAAGTACACAACCTCCTCTGGTCTCCCAGCAAAGAAAAAATCCTACCCAAATATCCATTAATCCCAAACCTCAATTCCGGCACCAATCCATCTCATTTACCGCGTTCTCTGCAGAGTTCCTGGGGTTTGCACCCACAAAAGTCACTTCAGCAACTTCTCCCTGGGGGAGGAGATTGAGATTTGTATTAAAGGCTGAGCAGCACATTGAGAGCATCCTTTGAAGAGGCCACTTGATGTATTTAGGGGGTGGGTTGGCTTTGTGGTGGTTTATTATTGTGCCTGGTTTGTTGTTGCTGTTGTTTTAAATTATTTATAATTTCACTTGTTGCAACAGCAGTGGAAAATTTATGCTTTGAACTGCTGCTCTGGGCCTTGCCATCCCATTTGTCCTGCTTGCTGGATAAACTCCACATAAAAAAAGGGAGGAAATAAGGGGGATTTTTCAGAATGCCTCCCTGCCTTACTGCAGGGAGTAAGGAGAGAGCAAGGAGGTGAAAGCCCTTGCTCTGAACATCTTATCTAAATGCTCAGCATTGAAAACAGAACCATTTCTGACCTTTTGATTTAATTTTATTTACATTCCACAGCAGAGGAATCAAAGGCGACCTGACTGCTGCTTGTAAAAAATCACCGTACAATATTTTCCTACTAAATCAACTGCTACTTTGTTTTGAAGCAGAAGGGGAAATCTGCTTTGTGCTGAATGAAGGGCTTTTATTTTCCCCTTTATTCACCCATTTTATTCCCATTCAGTGCAGAGGCACAGGCATGGAAATGCTCTGTCCCTGTCTTCTCAACCGTGCCCACCAGAGAGAGGAGACCTGCTTGGCCTGAGGGCACCACAACTCACAGACTCGTGGGGTGAGGGGGAAGAATTTAAAGGCAATTTCTCAAAAGGGTTTTAGGGACTCCCTGAAGCTCTCACCTCTCGATACTCTCGTCTCACTTCTTCCAGCACATCCCCAAAGGTTTTATTGGCCGGCGCGTTCTCGGCGCTGAGAGAAGGCAGCAGGGTCACGGTGGTCACGTTGAAAAGTGGGGGCTCTGGACCACGGGACAGCTCCTGAGTGGCATTCTGGGAGAGGGAAGATGTGCTCGTTAAACATCCACGTGGACAGCCAGGATTCCCTGAGGAACCACAGCACTGCCCCGGCTCTCCCAGCCTCTGCTTGCACAGATTGTAGGAATAATAAAGTGAGTGTGAAACCAAAGCAGAGGATCTCCATCTGTGCTCTGCCTGCAGGAGAAATCCCTGCAGGACACCTGCTGCCCTGTTGCTGAGGTCTCCTAAATCCAGCCCCGGAATATGCCAGGATATTCCTGCCCACCGCTCCTGCCCGTCCACATGGTCACAGTGATAATGGGCACCGCCAGGTACACCAAAAAAGCAGCAGATTTTTTTTCCTTTTGGTAGAAAAGCAGCGAGTTCAGGCCATGCTGAAAGGTGGGAGGTACTGATTTCCTGCACTTTGAGCTGCAAAACCCCCAGAATTTCTCGGAGTCCCATTACAGGAATTATTTTCATACCACGTAGTGTTTCTCAAGGTGGATTCTGAAGAGAGAGGGCAGCAGTCAGGTGGCTTCAGTGAGGAGCAGCCACCACCACTGACAGGATTTAGATGTCCCCAGCAGCCTGTGGCATGTAGGAAATGCTGCTTACCAGAGCAATAGCCTTGGCCAGGCCCCTGTACAGCTGGATGTAAGCAGAAAGGGTGTGTGGCCCATAAATAGTGGAGGCAGCCTCGTACCGTTGAACCTGGAAAAGACAAATTCAGGAGAGGAGGGTTGGGAGGGCTCCTGAGTGCTCTGTACATCCCATCCCACCCAGCTCCAGATCAGCAGTGGGGTTATTTGCTCCCTTTCTGATAAGGAGACAGCCCCAACAACTCACCAAAGTATTTATGCTGCAATTTCAGGTTACTCCTCATTCTCCAGCCTGTTGCAAACAGGGAGGGCCTGTTTGCTCTTCCAATTATCACAGTTTTTACCCTCTTGTAAAGGCTTATGATGCAACTTGCCTCCCCCTCCACCTTTTTGGGGTGGGACTCTTCCAACCTCAGTTCTTCCAACCTTCTCTCCCAGTTCTCCCTGCCTGTTTTTGTGGCAAACACCTCTAAACACACATCATTTCACAGGAATCATTAGGCCCTGGAGCCAAAAGCTGAACTCAGACAGATTCAATCCCCAATTTTAACATTTACCTGGTATTCCTCATAGGTGGTGATGTAGTGGGTGTAGACATTGCACAGACCTGCAATCACAACGTTCATCCCTGGTGAACCGTGGGAATCAAATTCCTAAGGAAGGAAATAAAACCCTTACCTTGAAACAACTGCTTAATGCACGGCTACACTGTTATTATTTTTGCTAATATTATTATTATTTTATATCGATGTTGTTGTTGCTGTTATGGTAGTTGGCATTACTATCGTTATTATTGTTGTTATTATTGTTGTGATTATGATTATGATTATTATTATTATTATTATTATTATTATTATTATTATTATTATTATTAACCAGGAAAGAATACAAAGTTATGGTGGGAAGGGGGCTGGATGCTCAGGAATGCAAACCTACAAGTGCAATTTGCCTTTTTTAAGGTCTCATATTCACTCCCCAAAGAAAAACAGGACAAGTGACCTAACATTCCAGTAAACCTAGGGGTTTTTTTGGATATCTGTATATTCCTAAAAATCAGGGACATAAATGTGAAAAAGGCCCAGTGAATTGTGGAGACAGCATCTGGGACTGGGATTTTATTTAGGCTGCATCCAGGATGTGTCAATCAAATGGAAAAAATACTTTTGCTTTTTTTTTTTTTCTTTCTGCAGTTGTTCTCATGTTGCAAAATCCTGGTAGGGATTAAGGAGCTGAACTCCTCCATCCCAGAGCCAAACTCCTGCTGGCATCAGTTGTGCCTGCAGGATCCCTGTGGAATTGGCTTAATGGATTGAAACCCGATCAGTTGGTGTTTTGGGGAGGATATTCATTTCTCCTGCCTGTCAGGAAGCAGATGGAAAATCTGCTTGAAGAAAACAGGAGAAGGAAACATCTGTGGGACACGAGTCCCATGGGCCCAGCTGAGAGGAGAGGAGGGAAGAACCAGGAGGCTCAAGAGAAGAGAAGTTCCAGACGTGCTGCGCTCTGAGGGAACCTCAGCAACTCACTCTTTTAACAGCTTCCCGCAGCCTGCGTCCAGACATGGTCCTGGGGCATGGAGGGAACAAAGTCAGGCTCCAGAATCATGGAACCCCAGCATCCCTGAGGCTGGAAAAGCCCTCCCAGCCCATGGATTCCTAGCTGTGCCCAGTGCCCACCTTGTGCCCAGCCCAGAGCCCTGAGTGCCACCTCCAGCCCTTCCTGGGACACCTCCAGGCACGGGCACTCCAAACCTCCCTGGGCAGCCCCTCAAAAGGCCTGAGCACCCTTGCCATGGAGAAATTCCTCCTGCTGTCCACCCTGAGCCTCCCCTGGCCCAGCTTGAGGCCGTTTCCCCTTGTCCTGTCCCTGTTCCCTGGCAGCAACATCCCCTGGAGTTGATGAGAGCAAGGATCTAAGGCAGGGATTGCTGGCTGGACTCACAGCACCCACCAGAAATTCCCACAGCAGCTTCAGCACTACCCACCATCCCTTAAAGCCTCTATGCACAAGTTCAACCAAAACACCTCAAAACGTTTCACGCCCATCACCACATCCAGGGAGGGGCTAGAGGCACCCCAGGGCTGGGTAGAAATAAAGGTACTAGAGGTAAATCATTATCCTATTTAAATTTGCATCATTGCACCACCAACAATCAGTGCAACTCATCATTATGGCGTTTGTGTTGCCAAAACCAGAATCGAAGCTAACGAATTCCTTTGGTTTCCTTGAAACTGCATTTTATAACAACCAAAATGATTCGGGAAACCTGTGTGCATCTCAATCATTCCCAGGGTGAGTTTGAGGACAATTTTGAGCCTACCCCCCTTTCTACCTGCAGACAGAACTGTTCCAGGAGGTTTGAATGAAATCTGGCTGCAGTAAAGAGAGCAAGACCCAAGGAATACACACGTGAACTCCCCAGGAACAGCAAGGATTGCCAGGGATCCGATGGCAGCGATCTGCACATCCACGATGTCCGGGTGCCAGGGGTGGGGCCAAGTCATCTGAGGGGCATGAAAAAGTGCAGATAAATACTCTGGTTTGGTAGGAAAAAATATAGCTGAGGTGTTTTCCTTCCTAAAGTCATCAACCAGGCAGATAAATTTATTTTTTTGAATTTATTTGTAAATTAAATTTAATTTACTTTTGAAACACATGAGAACGTGTTTTACCTCCATATGGTGTCTGACCATAAGAGTCACATAAGGCACAGGTAAATACTATGGGTAAGGCAAAAAACAAAACCCTAAATAAGGTGTTACCAGAGGAGCTGCTTTAGGCAAAGTGGGTAAAGAAGGTCAGGGTAGCACCTAGAAACCCCTCACCTGCATGGAAAAAGGACAGACTTGGGATTGATAAAGAGAAAATATCCCACTCCAGCGGAACAAAAAAGGTGTTTTTTCTGAGGAGCAGTTTGCTGGGGGCAAAACATGAATGACAAAAGCTTGTGAAGCACATCAGAAGCAGGAGGCCTGCCAGAGCATCCCTAAAATGTGCTGAAGCCGTAAGAATAAAGCATCATTTACTCTCAGGAACACCACCCTGCATTGCAGGAGGAGGTTGGGAGGAGCTGGGGCCTCTTTTGGGGAGAGCTGAGGTGAGGAGCTGATTGAACACAAAGTGACAGCAGGGAAGCTTCTAAGGAGGCTGGTGAAAGGAATAACAATGAATTTCCTTATCCAGATGGCTTGGTCTAAGTGCTCTAAAGAACTCTGGATGTGATCATCATCCCTCTGCATGGCAAATGCCTCAGTGCCAAGGGAGCATCAGGTGGGAAAAGGGGCAACGATTTCCACTTAGAGCTGTAAAGCAGGATTTGGGGAGAGCTCAGGAAGTGCAAGCGCCAAGCCATGCCCTTAGCACGGGGCTGGGCTGGGATCAATGGAGCAGCAGCTCTGCAGAGCCCGTGCTCCCTCCTTGCTCTTCACCAGACATCACAGGCATTGCCTGTGGCTCCCTAACAAACCCATGGGGGATTGGGATCTGTGATCCCAGCCCAGCCCGGCTATCATTGCACTCCCCAGGGCACACACGGCTGTGTCCTCACCTCTCCCGTGCTGAAGAGGATGGGCTTGGGTTTGTGGCAGGCTTTGGTTTCGTTCGATGGCTCTCCCAGCAGCTGGTCCCGGATTTGATCCCAAAACGGGTCCCCTTCTACTGTGCCTTGAGGGGGAAACATCTTCAAACAGTGTTCTTCAGCTGCCCCAGCAGCTCTCAGACAGACACTCCCTGCTCCCAGCTCCCGGGGGTGGGGTGTTTCCCAGGGGGCTCCGACCACCTCCCTTTCCTGGCGTGGTTTGAAGAGCTGAGCTTCAGCCCAGCTCAGCCCCATCCTGGCACCTTCAGCTAATGAGAACAAGTGAGCAGGAGAGTCCCAAACCAGCTCTTTCTTCTCCCTATTCCCTATCCCATCCCCTTGCTCTCCTACCTCCAGGGCACGGCCGTATCCTTTTCCCAAATGGACACAGACAGACCTGCGAGGGGGTTTCCTCCACCTTCCTAAAAGCCATCCCTTTGAATGCTGTGAAGTGACTCCAGGGGTTTCTGTCTCTCTGGGGGATGCCTCGTGCCCTCCTGTTCCTACAAAGCCACACTGGGATCTGTCCCCAGATTACCTTGGCTGAAGTTGAAAGCCCCCACTCCGTCAATAGTCCCCGCAGCAAAGCTGTGCCCCAGGGCTGGTTTACAGGTTTTAACCTAAATCAGAAGGGCAGAAGAAAAGGAAAAAAGAGAGAAAAAACCATTTCCCTCGTTGTGGCAGGTGCTGCTGTGGGAATAGGGCGTTTCCTCCTGCTCTCACCGTGTGGGTGGCGTTGAGCTCCACGGACACGTCGCTCATGTTCACCCACTGGTGGGCTGAGCTCAGGGGTCCTGTCACCTCCTGGGAGGCTTTTTCATACAGCTCCTAAGGGACACACGAGGTGGGAAAAAAATCCATGAGGGACAAGCGGTCAGGAACCCAGCTCTGCTGAGGAACAGCCGTATGGATCATTTCCTCATTCCACCTTCCCGGGGCCTCTTCCAGGTGCTAATGCAAATCTGTACTTCCCAAGTCCCTTTGTCTCTGTCACCCTGCATGCCCCAAGCCCTGCAAGCTCTCCCTGTCTCAGGGAGGGATGACACTTTGCTTTTGCAGCTGAAATGTGCCCCTATTTCAGCAGGATGGCAACTTCCTTCTCCTGGTTGGCACCTCTTGTCATTTCTCACGTCTTAGACCAAGCAGAAAAAGCATTTTCTGTGAGAAAGAAGCACTTTGCTCTACTCACTGCCTCAGAGTGCTGGGACTCTACCGTGTATTTACTGCACCCCTGACAGCTGAAGGTATTTATTACACACACTCAGCCCTTCAGGGAATGGTTTTCCAGCCTCAGGTTGGTCCATGGGAAGGGTTGCCAGAAGTTATTCCGGTTTAATGACATTTCTGGAAGGAACTGAGGGCACAGCCTTTGAAGGCCAGGAGCCTGAGGTGTTAAAGACAGCAGCAGTGTTTTCCCCCTGTGTTTGATGCACACACCAGGACTCTTGGCCTGGGGACAGAGGCACCATCAGCCTGGAGTGACGTCAGGGCACAGCCTCTGAAACAGTGACTAAAGGAAAAGCCACCACCAAGCCGCCTGCTCTTCCTCCTCTGCTGGACACACTCCAGTTCCTACAAGCTGCTGTCCCTGAAATGCTGCCAAAAGCTCTCCTTGCACTCACATCACCCAGGAGGGGAACCAGCAAATTCAGCCCAGGGTGGCTTTAGAGCCCACAGGTGACAAAAGGGAGCCCTTGGGGACGAGGAAATGCAGGGCCAAGCAGAGCAAGGGGAGCATCCTCTGTGGGGGTTTAAGCCACACATTTTACCTCACATTTGTGTCAGTTTGGGAATGTGATGCCAAATTGGCCCACAAGTGGTATGTACTGGTGTCTCTGAGCTCTTCCAGGAGGGTTTTCCCCATCCTGATGCCTTTGAGATGAATGGGAGGGAGGGGGAGAGGATAAGAGGGGACATCCCCTCGTTATATCCCAGTGAGGGATACTGAGATCAAAACCCCAAACCAGCATTTTCAAACGACAGCACCTGCAATGAAGTACCTAAATAAAAAAAGTACGTGTTGTCCAGTGTAAATTCAGGTTTCTAATCAGATGTGTTATATATCTGAGAAAATTTTTCACTGCCATTAGGATTTCTTACACTGTCCTAAGCCTAAAAAATTCCAGACTCTGAGGTCCTCTCGATTCCAGTAGACAATCACTAGCTTGTTGCAGAGCTCACTGACCCATTAGAAACAAAATCAAGGAACTTCAGAGTAATTTGAATCTACAAGCATTCACCAAAACAGGTACAAGACAGATAGAACATGGAATATGGAATATAGAATATAGAAGACATAAGATAGAATATGGAATATAGAATATGGAGTATCCAGAGGGAAGGGATCCACAAGGCTTATCAGGTTGCTTAAATGAGCATGAATTCCTGCTGTAGCAGCACTCACACACACTCAGAAAGCAGAATATCCCTTACCTTTGCTTTCAAGTAGATATTTTGCCCTATAATCCTGGTGCTCTCAAACATATCATTCCCGGGCCCCTTGGCCATGCACATGGCTGCCTGTTGGGAAATTTGTTTGGTGATCAGCGATCGTGGAGAGCATCTGGCAGATCTACCAGAATGTGGGAACTGAGGGCTTCTTGCAGGGCCACATCAAAATTAGGCACGGGGCAACTACGCTCGAGGTAGACTTGGGGTGAATGACGGGAAAATCGGGCGTGTGAGGGACAACTCCTGGAAGTGGCATCCAGGGCAGCCCAAAGAGAGGCGATTTTTTTACTTTCAGTGCCCTCTGCACGCGCAGCGGTGAAGCACCCGGCGGGGCAGGCGGGTCACACTCACCCCTCCGACGGGACAGGTGCTCTGCGGGTTGTCACACGACTCGCCCGTGTTGGCGCAGAACGGGCCCCGCGTGTTGGGGGACACGTCTCCCAGGTTGGATGAGGCAAAGGCGGCCACAAAAGAGCCCTGCCAAGGCCAGAGGAGCGCTGCAGTGCCTCGCGGGGAAAGCTGCAAAGCTCGCGTGCAGCTCTCCCTGCGCGGCCGCTGGGATCACCGAGCGGGACCCTGGTTTATTCCCGGAGTCACCGGGAGCTCTGGAATGGGGGTTTAGGCACATCCCAAGCGGTAGGGCGGGAAGAGCACGGGGGAACTGGGTGCACGTGATGCCATTCCAGGGAGAACTTCACACCACCTTGGTGTTCAGTCCCTGTTTCCTCCTCCCCCTCTTCCACCTCAGCTCTTCCCAGCACATCCCCGGCTTCTCACATTGCGGATCAGACGTTTATGGGTCGTTGGAGCACCTTGCACAGGATTTTTTTTTTTTCCTTCCAGGCGTTCACCGTGACTGATTTACATGGTGAGAACTATTGGAGCTGACTGCAGGGACACTTTCCAGATTGTTCAAGGCATGAATGCTTCCAGGGACGGGGCAATCACAACCTCCCCAGGTTTTAATCAAAATAAATGGGAGTTACTCCTCAAGTCTGAATAACTGCCACTGATTACTAGTTTGGAAAGTCAAGGATACACCTTCCAATAGTGGAAAAAGGAAATAAATCAAAGCATTCACCTCAGTCCTTGTGTCTCTGTGTTTGCCCTGCTGTCCCACCTCACCCCCTCCCTGTCCCAGCCCTGCTTCACCCACTCCTTTGGGCACTCCCACCTCTCCGGGGAGCATTCCCTTGTTCTTGTCCTGCTCGAACAGGTAGGAGGCGTAGCCCACATTGTCGCTGTTCACCAGGTGGTTGGAGTTGTTCATGCTCACAGGGTGCACGGCAAACCAGCTGAGGAGGAGTCACAAGGCACACACAGAAAATGCTCTGTTCACTCCAGGCAGTGGCAATTCACCTGTTCAATCCTATGCATTTGTGGGAATTTTCTCTGGGAGAATACACACAGAGACTCGTGGTGCTTAGGGAGGGATTAACAAGGGCACAGGATTCCCATCCTCTCCCTTCCTAACCAGGGGGGCTCATGGCCGTAACAATGCAGGCACTGAGGTCACAAGAATTTGTCACTGTCATTATCAGGGCCACCACGAGCTCCTTCGGACCTGAACTGACTCTTGCAGAACCCAGAGAATTACATTTTGCAGGGGTTTTTCTGTTCAAAGGAACAAGGAGGAGCCAGTGATGTAAAAAGGGGGAAAAAATGGAACAGCTTCATTCTTACAGAAAATAATGGGGGTAGGGAGAAAAACCTGATACTCTGGCGGTCAGTACCTGATAAGGCCTAGCTCATGTCCATCCTCATCTACCATCTTCAGCACCACCATTTCTTTATCCGTGTTGGATGAATACCTGGATGGGAACAAAGCAGGGAAATCCCATCAGAATCAGGGCCATGGTCGTGCTCTGCATTGCTCTGGCAGGTTAAATCCCCTCTAGGCTGAACGAGGACGTGTAAAGGTCATTCCAGGTACTATCAGCACAGCACAGCAAGGCCTTAGAGAAGCATCTGGAGCCAGCTGGGAAGGTGAGGGAAGAGCTACGGCTGCCACTGTCCTCAGGCACTGCTCCTCCAGGGAAAGGAGAGAACAGCAATCCGTGCGCCAAGGATGGCACTTCAATGCCCCCTGACCCTTTATTTGTTAAATAAAGCACAAGGTCACATCCTTGACCAGTTCCTCATGCTTGGAGAGGGCAACTGCAGCTTTCAAGCCCTTTTCAAGCAGTTAGTTTTTTCACCTGCCTGGGGAGGCTTTACCTGTTCCGCTCGGACTCCGGGTTCTCGAGGTAGGAGAAAGGGCTCCGGTTGATCTGGCTGTTTTCTACTGTGCCTCTGTTTATAAAGAGCCTTCCTCTCTTCATGCTCTCATGGGCAATATCTATGCTCTGCAAAGCAGCAAGACAGGGAGTATCACTACGTAAGGCCCATGGGAGGTTACCTGGAAAAACTCTTTCTTTCCCTCCCTGCCCATCCCCAACCCTTTCCTGGTTGGAATTCCTTTCCTGGAATCTGGGGGTGCCTGCTTGCTTGGGATTTTTTCCCTAAACTCCCCTAAAATTCTCCAAAATGATGATAGCATTTTTAAACTACCAACAGCTCTCTCTGAAGAAAGGACTCCAAGCTCCTGCTCCGAATTCTTTAGTCACGGCACGGCAAGGCTGCGCCCTGCGGAGGAGCCACCCCAAACACCACAGCCAGAGCTGCTCTGGGCACCAGCACGCTGAGCTGCGTGGCACCGACCTTCACAATGCCCTTCACGATGGAGCTGAGGGCTGGCCTGACGAGCCCCTTGCTGGTGATCCAGAACAGGGTGTACTGGAAGTACCCTCCGGGCCCCGAGTGCGTGTGGGTGCCGCTGAGGATGACGTTGTCCTGCCGGTACAGCTCGCCGTACTTGCTCCGCAGCTGCTTCAGCACCTGAGGGGAGGAGGTGCCCTCCTAAAAACCCCTTCTCCTGCCCAAAGGCTACGGGGATTTGTGCCCAGCTCTTGCAGAAAAAAACTCAACCGTCCATGCCCCTCCTCACGCTTCTCTTTCTGCCTGGCACGACGAGCAGGTTGTAGCTGTGGGCTTGGCAAGAGCCTCAAAATAGGAATATCTGGTAAAAGACCTTTATATCCAACCTGAAGTGAATCCCGGATCATCCCAGGATGATCCACAGCTCTCCAGCACCTCCCTCCCTCCCCTGCTGCATTAGAGGCACCACGGTAACGTATTTGCGATTCCAATGAACTCCTGGATAATTTTTCCGCTAAGAGGAGAGTGAGCCAAGTCCAGCCTCATTTGCTGAGGGGTCCAAAGCTCTTCTCCAGCAGAGACACAGCATCACCCCGAGGGAATCCCAAAGGAAGCAAGCACCCAGCCCCTCCTCTGCAGCCCCGTACCTCCAGCCTCACTCTCTGGGACACCATTCCGATGTCGGCGCTGACGAACACGACCCGTTTGGAGTCCTCGGGCTCTGCCACGATGAAGGCTCGGCTGTAGAGGCGCGAGAGCAGCCCCCCACCCACCTGCTCGGGGTTGGCGTATCCCATCTGCAAGAGAGGAGCTCCGTCATAAATACGGAGCCATCTGTTCCTCTGCGCGCATCGTCCTCGCAAGGTTTGCCCGGCGCTCCGAGGACTCATTCAACGGCTCCGAGCTGCCCCTCTGTCCTGCCCTGAGATTCCAACGGCCACGGAATGGCTGGCCTTGGAAGGGGCCTTGAAGGCTATCTCCTTCCAACCCCCTGCCATGGGTAGGGACGCCAGCCACCAGCCCACGTTGCTCCAAAACCTCAAAAAAATTACAACTTATGTTTGAAGGCGACAGGCACTTGGCAAGGCAGAGGCTCTAAAGCAGAAATCCTGAAAAAAAAATATACTCACAAAGGATGGAAAAAATCAGTATTTCACCAACGCCACGAGGAGTTCCCCCAACTCACCAGAGGGACTTGTGCCACAGGCCCCGTGCAGTCAGCTCTGCCAACACCCACCAAGTACTTGGCCTCTTCTGCTATGTCGTCCTTGGAATCTGCAAGAACAACAAATGGCAGATCCGTGGACACACGAGCGAGCACAATCGGGGACAAAAGAGGCCAAAGAGCTCTGGCTGAGTGCTCTGAGAGGATTTCCAGCGGGCTGTCAACGTGCCCAGGCTGTGAAGGCCTCTGGGGTGGCAAAGGGTGGAGCAGGCATGAAGAACCACCCAGGGAGCTCTCCAGAGGGGTCACTGGACCGAGTCAAAAGGGTGGTGATGCACAGCGAGGGGGAACCAGCCCAGCATTCCCAGTGAAACCCTCCAAGGCCACCAGCACCACACCGGAACCAGATCCAAGTGCTGTTCCACACGGACAATTCAGCTCGGCAGCGGTAAGAAAAAAGGGATGGAGTGTCAGGAGATACTAGTAAGGGACTGGGGGAGAGAGAAGGGCACATCCAACACATCCTGTGTCCAGTGCTGGTGCCCTGGTCCTCCCCCAGAAAATCACAGCAGAGCCAGCTGAAGCTCAGAGAAGGGAAAAGCAGTTCTGAGCAGTGATTTCCAGGCAAATGGTGAGGAAAGTTCTCCCAAAGGAGATCACGTCTCACCCCAGCCACCAGGAAGGTGCAGAAATCCTTCCAGGATGGACAAAACCATGGAAGAAAAGCCATCAAGGGCTATGAAATCATAATCAGTCAGAAAGGTTATCTGCATCTCAGGAAATCCCAGAGCCACAAATCACTGGAGGCTGAGATAACACTGTGGGAAAATGTGAAATATTTCTGTGTGCTGGTTCTGTTCCCACAGCCCTCCCCAGGCAGCTGCTGCCGCCCAAGGCAGGGCTTTGGGATCAGGGGATGCTCTGTCTTCCCAGCCTGGCCTTTCCTGGGCTGTCACTTGAAAATGAGGAGGGAAACACTCACACTGGCCACAGACTGATGCCATTTCTGTCATTTAAAATGACACCAGCGAATTGGGCCACCCCCTTGGAACCTTCCTCCTCCTCCTCCTCCTCCTCCTCCTCCTTCTCCACCAAGAGCTCTGATACAGAAGAGAATCACTTGTGCACAACTCTGACATGTTATAGCCTAAAAGCATGAAGGTTTACGCATGCTAAAAGCATGAGTCCCAAATGTGAACTACATCCAATTTGAGACCAAAATCTAGAAGCTGGAAGGTCCCTCTGATGAGATGTTGAGTCCAGCTCCCAACACCCTTGTGCCCTGTGCCTGGGGATGGGGTGGGAGACCTCAGTGGGCTGTGGTGGGGTTGTAAAACCCCTTGGTCAAATCGTGGGAGCGAGGGGCTCTCAGGACCCTCTGCAGCAGGCAGAGAGAGGGAAGGGAAGATGGAAGGAAGAGATGGACCCCTGCAGCCAACCTCACCCCATCCCCAGGGCCTCCATGCCCAGAGAGCTGCTGCTGTGACCCCCTTGCTCCTGCTGCTGTGGCTGGGCGAAAGGAGCACGTGCAGAGGTGATGGTGACAGCTCAGCAGTGCCCTGGAGACCTCCACCTGTCCCCCTTTAATTTAAATCCTGCCCTGGGCACCCCCTGGAGCAGAGGGCTCGGAGGGGCTGGGGTAGCTCCACTTGCCATCGGTATTTTTGGTGAGGAAGTGCAGGACCAGGAGCACCACGGTCAGGGAGATCATCAGCACCAGGCACACGATCAGGATCACCTCCAGCCGGGAGAAGGAGCACCTGGACCTCTTTCCACGCATGGTGGGGGCACTGTGGGTGCAGAAGAGCCCGTGGGACATCCCAGTGAGGGGCACATCCCACCCGAAGCTCACACCCCACCCTGAGGGAGCTGTCTGTGTCCCCCACCCCAGTGTCAGAGACGGCAGCAGCACAGAGAAGGATGGGAAGCAGAGATTTATTTTTCAGCTCAAGACAGCAGAAATGTATCTCCTGCTGGCAGCAATCACTCCCTGACACCAGGCCTGACAGGACAGGGAGAGCACCCAAATTCCCGACCCTCTGTTTCCCAGGACACTTTGCTCACCCTTCTGAAGAGCCCTGGGAATGGACCCCACAGTATCCACCAGGCCCCGTGTTCTCTGAGCAGCTGAAGGAGATGCTGAAGCTCAGAGCATGTCAGAAGACAATACTGTCACCATAATAAACATCAATTTAGGAATCTCAGCTTCAAGGTCCCTCCCAACCCACACCAGTCTGTGAGTCTGTGATTGTTCCGTGACTAGAAAGGGAAGATCGAGGCAGAGCATCTGATTTTCGTGGCGGTAACGGTTTGCCAGCTCTGGTAAAGCTCCTGCCTCCAGGGTATTCCTCACAGGGAATGTGCCCTGGAAACAATGAACCCGCAGGAAACAGCTGCTGGAATGAGCACTTATGGTCCTGAAAAGGTTGCAGTGAGAAATGACATCAGCAGAGAGCCAAGTGGTCACTTAGACTCGCTCCAGGTGACCTCTCTTATCAGCTTCTTTTGCTACACCACTCATGGTCACGGCTGAATTTCACAGAGCAAATATTTCAGTGACAACAAATCTGATGTTACAGGTTTCCTTCCTGCCCTCTTTATTCCCTGAGAGTGGCATTGGCTTCCAGGCACGGTGAGCTGTCCAGACCTATCCCAGCACCAGCCTGAAACACATCAGCATCACACACACTTCTCATCATCCCGCTGCTTAAACTGCCCCAAAACCACTGAAAGATTCAAACACCAACCCTGTGGGATCCCAGGAGAAACTCCAGAGGGCTTACCTGAGTTCCCTCACCTGTCCCAGCAGCTCCCAGCTCCAGACCTGCTCCAAGCTGGAAAGTTCAGCTGGAAAATTCTTGCTGAGTAACCCCGTGAGTCAAACGTGGCACAAGATAAGGAGAAACCAATCAATAATTTTAATCCCACAAGGAGGTGATGGGAGGTTTTTCCCTGGTGTGTTTATGTTGAGCTGCAGAGAGCATCTCCCTCTCCCAAAATAACCTTTGCAGGACTGCACTGCTCAGCTCTGGTGCTCGAAGGATTTGGGAAGGGGATGTTTTTTACTCCTTTGCCTCATCACAGCTTTGTCCAGCCTGTGGAATGGTGGCTGCTTCCTGTCTGGATGTGACTCCTGATTCTCATGGAAGTTCAGTGCTCAGGGTTGCCATGCTCTACTAGAAGAACTTGGAAACACGGTTGTATTTTAAGTGTAAAATACTTTTTTTTAATGCATTTATATTTAGCAGAAACCTTATTTGTTAGAACCCAGCTTTTCCCCACCTGTTTCAAGTCCCAGACAGGCCTGGATAAATTCTCCAGCAGATTCTCAAATGCGCTTTATCCAAAGGGTTCTGGCACTTTGCTCCTCCTCAAAATGACCTGTCACACCCCCAGGTGTTGGTGCAGCAGGCAGGGAAGGTTCAACCAGCCACAGCCCTCTCTCCCTCCAGCACTGTGCTGGGAATTAAAAGCTGGGAGCACCTTTGCACCTTTGGCATTTTCCCTCCCCTCTCAGGAGGTTTCCATCACCTTTTCCGTGGCACATCCCTGATCCAAGGGTTAACATGCCAGGCAATGTCTGCGTCAGCGCTCCCAAGGTCACGTTCAGCATTGCCCTTTGGCTCCGTGATTTTTGGACTGGCTGGTGGGGAGTAACAAGATTTACTGATAACCTTATCTCCTGGCTGTAATTCCCAAGGAACCTGCTGGCCCTGGAAACAGCCCGCTCTGCCATGTGGGCTGGCAGATATCCCTGGACACCGTGGTGCTCCCGGGAACGTTCGGGTCCCGAAGCGCGCTGGCCTTGGGGGGAACCGAAGAGGACAAAGCCATGGAGCAGCTGCTCTGCTGGCATGGGAGAGCTGCTGGGACAGGGATGAGCCAGGAACAGGCTGTGCAAGAGCAAGAGCCCGTCCTGCAGGTGACAGGTTAGCTGGAGCACCAGGAAAAGCTGAGAGATTGAGTTTGAAGGAATTGTCACAGCGTCCCGCCTGCCTCGCCCCACAAAATGAAAACAGCTGAGGAAAAGTGGCTCTGCAACCACCTGTGGCTGGAGGAGGAGGAGGAAAAGGAAGACTGATGACAGCTCAAAACATGCCTTAAGGAATATTTTAAATTGTTTTCCTGTCAAGGTTCTGGGGACCCACAGCTCCCCATCTCCCCCAGGTGACGTGACCGTGTCCAGGCCCAGAACTACAGAAGCAAGGAGCTTTTTTGGTGCAGAAAAGGCACTTTCTGGGCTGCAAAGACCTCAGCTTAAGTTCTAAGCGCTTGGTAAATCCCTCTGAATGCCTCCTTGCACGTGGAAATGTGAGGAAGGTGAAAAGTTCCCACAGACCATGCTCCTTGCCAAAACCAGGAGTCCCCCAGCTTCTTTCCAGTGCCATCTTGTGCCTAACGAGCCTAAAGAAAGTGATGTTTTCTTTACAATCTTTATCCTCCTGAAAAAAGGTCCCTCCCCATCACTGCTACCACAGGACTGCACTCTGTGTCCTCCCCAGGCACACCCAGGGGCTGCAAACAGCACAGGGATTCCATCCTCAGCAGGAAAAGTCTTTAAAGCCACTTGGGATTAATGGATCCACTGAAGGAATCAGGCAAAGCTGACAGAAGGGAAACCACTCAACACAGATGGCCAAATGTGCATTTCTTTTCTCAGTGAACCTTGTGCTTCCAAATCACTAATAAAGAGGATTCAAACTACCTCTATACAGGAAAAATAAACTAAGAAAATCGGCTTTGAAATATAAACCCATGAAGCATTTGCTTCCCTTTACTCTCCTCATTTTTCAGTTCCTCATCCCTCCTGAGCAAGACCAGATCATTTTAGAGAAGTGGCCCTTTCCTACAGCACCCAACTTTCACTTTAAAACCAGCATTTCCTGGTCTTTTGGAAAACTCTCTTTCTGCAAACCATCCAAGCTGGGACTGAGTAAAACTAAACTCTTCCTCTTCCTCTTCCTCTTCCTCTTCCTCTTCCTCTTCCTCTTCTCTTCTCTTCTCTTCTCTTCTCTTCTCTTCTCTTCTCTTCTCTTCTCTTCTCTTCTCTTCTCTTCTCTTCTCCTCTCCTCTCCTCTCCTCTCCTCTTCTCTTCTCTTCATGCTCAGGCCTGTGATGCTTCTCTGTAAACCTTCTGAAATAAAAACTCTTCTGATGGGCAATGAAGAGACTGAAAACCCTTTTTTTTTTTTTTAATTAGAAGGCCTGGAAGGATTCCTGAAACTGGCTGCATCAAGCCTTTTGCCCCCTTTGCTCTAGGGGGAAAAAAATCCCTTTTTTCCTGAGAAGCCCCGGTGGATCACCTGCAATGATGGGCAATTCCCCAGCGTCACTCAACCCTGCAGGACAGAAACCTTGATTCCAGCCTAAGCCCTGGCCAGGTCCTGAGCAGAAAACTGGACCAACCATCATCTCAGCACGAGCAGGTGGTTTGTACAGAGCTGAGCTGCTCCCCAAAGCCTCAGACCCTGGGTTTGAGGGCCCTCAGAGCTGTCACAGCCCCCAGAGCCTTCACAGCAATGAAGAGGCCTCTTACATAACGTTGTTTATTTAACAGAGAATGGCCAAAGTCCTTTTTGCTCGGGCTCAGGATGGCAGGAGATAAAGTGTTTGCACAGAGCTGTCAGCAAGAACCCTGCCAGGCTTTGGCCAGGGCGTGCCAGGGCTGTTTAGGCAGCACCACGTGGATTTTCCTCCCACCTTCCCTGGTCAAAACACACAGCCCTACTCCAAGCAGCAGCTGGAAGTGGGATCACTTCTTTGTGGTGGCCCACGGTGACTTTCCCGCTGGAAAACACAGCTGGGAGCACACATGGAGAGTTTAGGAAGGGCAGGTTGAATGGAAAGGCAGCAAAATTGGAGCAACTGCAGTTTCTGAACGCAAAATCCTGTGCAGGTCACCGAGTGACACCTGAAAGGATAGCCAGCAAGTCTAATTAAAATGCTGTCCTGGGGTGCCTTGCCTTTCCTTCCTCACCCTCCCTTGCCTTGCCTCAAGAGCAAGAACTCTCCTGCCCCTCTGGATAACCAGGTCATGGTGACTTTTTGCTGCCAATAATTTATGTCCAGACATGTGAACACCCCAGAATTCCCCAGGTGATGGGCCTCAAATCTAACCAGGGGTTAAAGCTTCACCACAAATAGAGAATATTTTGCCATCCCTCATCAGAAGCAGCAGTAGCCCCAGGGACGGGGCACTTCCCTGGGATGTGGGAGAGCCCAGGGAAGCATGGCTCCCAGGAAGAGCTAAGCAGCACATGCCAAGCTGAAAAAGCTCTGGCACAAAACTGTGAAAACCTCAAGACCCAAACCCATCAATGCACAGTTGGGCGGAGCCAAATTCAATCCCACTGGGGCTCTTTTGGGGAAAAAATGATCAGAAAATGAACAAGGTGGGCTGCTCTGTGCCCACCCATGCCAGCAGGGGCTGAGCTGCTGCTGCTGCTGCTGCAAACCAAGTTATGGGAGCCCTGTCTGCTCCCAAACCTTGCAACACCTGCTCCTTCCATCATCATGGAATCACAGAATATCCTGATTTGGGAGGGACCCACAGGGACCCATCAAAACCCAACTCCTGGTCCTGCAGAGTCCCAGTAATCCCATCATGTGCCCGAGAGCAGTGCCCAAACGTTGATTTATTTAAACAAGGGACGTGCAAAGGGCGTCGTGCCCAAATCCTGGTGCTCACCAGCATTCCCTGCCCAACCTGCAGCACACATGGACAGCCAGGGACAGGAGAGGCATTGAGAGGATGCAAAAAGAAACCACAGAGCCTTCTGGCAAATATTTGTGGCCAATAGCTGATGAGTTGAATGGGAGAAGTTGCCAAAACAGGAACTTGTGGCTGATCTTCGGGCAGCGCTCTGATCCGCTGGCACCAGGAGAAGAATGAGCACCGAGCTGTGTCCCCAGGAAAAGCAGGAGGGGGAAGTTCATGGGATTGCTCTTTCCAGAGGACAGGAGAAAGCAAAGGGATAGCTACCCCTGCTTGGCTCGTGCTCCTCAAACAACTCCCATCCCTGTGTTTTGTGGGTTTAAAACCTTCCCCAGGTGGCAGCACTAAAGGCTGTATCCAGGTGCATCTCGGCAACATCAGCACCCACGCTGCTGGCAAAGATCCTGGTTTGCCCAGGTCTTGCTCCACCTTGAACTGTCCTTTTCCAGCCTTTTCTGGTGCAGACCTCTCTTCCCAGTTTGTCTCCTGGAACGTGCACTGGACTGCCCAGGTTTGCCCCTTCACACCCAAACCCAGCTCTGCCTGTTCTCTAAAGACACCCTCAATGCTCAGCTGGAGGCCACAGAGGACGCTCTCACTGGCACAGCGTGGGCAGAGCCACAAGTTCTGTTGGATTGGGGCAGCACAATGCTGGATTCCAACTTTTACAGGCTTGTAGTTTGCCGTGTTCACCTCCCTGATGGGCACCAAGCAAGGAGGAGCAGCAGGAGCTGCTCCACCCACGGAGAGGCAACAATGCACCAGTGCCCAGTGCAAGGGAATCACGTAGGTGGTGGTTCAGCCTCTAGTCGGGACAAGATTGTCCCTGGAAGTCACCTGAGGACCTCAGCCCAGAACACAAAACTCACAGGCCAAGTGTGGTGCCCAGTGATGGCAGAGGAGCCCTGGCTGCATTCTCCAGAAAGCAGAGGCTGAGGGATGGCTGTAGATGGATCTGACCTGAGGTTTGGGGGGAACGCAGGGGGATATCCGGGATTCTGGCCACCAGCACCGTGCTGAACGTCACCCCGACCCCGAGCCACATCCCACGCCACCCAGCCCGAGGGTCCCCTGGAAGGAGGAGTAGAACGCAGCACAAGCTCCGCAGCCTAGACCGAGCCAATTCACAGCAGTTCTGTCCCAAATCCGTCCCCTCCTCCAGAGCCAGCAGCAAGGCCGCTCCTGAGCCCCCTGTCCCACATTCCCAGGCTCCCCTCCCGAGGCAGCAGCACGCCCTACCCCGCTGCGGCACAGATGGGACTGTGTGGAGCCAGAGCCATGCAGTAAGTCAGACACCACAAGGCAGGATTCAGCAGATTCCATTTAATGTCATGTGCATATATATCCATACATTTACTCATGTCAATGGTTCGGATGTGCGTGATGCCAGGTCTTGAAAAATCTACTCCTCGGGTTACGTCTGGGAGCATGAACGTGCTCAAAAATCAGCTCAAAAATCAGCTGGGGTGGGATTGGGCTGTTTGAAAACCGACTTTTAGCCCCAAAAGTTGCCAAGGTAAAGCTGTGAATTGAAGGCAGAGCAGGCAGAGCTGAGCCCTAAACTCCCACCCAGCCCTGCAAATGCTGTAGCAAAGGGCTTGGCCAAGGAACCCCTCCCTCCTTCCCTCCTTCCCTCCCAGGGGACAGAGCACTGGTAAGGAACGAGCTGCTCTCCTTCAGCACCCCCAGCAACAGCGAGGCAGAGCAACAGAAGCAACACCCAACCAGCTCTCTGGGGCACGTTTTGGCCAAGCCTGAGGAACAGGGCAGAGAGGTGGAGATAAAGCATCACCCCCCAAAAAAGAAAAAAAAAAAGAAAAAAAAAAAAAAAAAAAAAAAAAAAA
>WAAG01006671.1:0-54152 GCA_013390105.1 Tichodroma muraria
ATTTTAATCCAAAGAGATAACATTTGAAGAAAAGCAACTAGGCAATATGTCAGGACCTCCAAAAAGCATGTTAGTTTCTGGAAAGGAAAAAAAATAACTATTATTGTTTAAAAATGAAATATTCCACTATATAATGAGCAGTACATCAGACTTACTGAGTTCTCATGAATCACCTCCAGTGAAATGAAATGCCAAATCTATCTGTGGAGGACCAGTCAAGTACATCTTTGGGCATGTATCAGTAACATGAATTACTGCCTCACTCTCAATCCAGACCAAAGAGAGACTAAAGAAAGACAAGAGGCAGAAAAGATTCTACAAGAGGTAGCAATGTACTTGGTTCACTGCAGCATACTCACATGGGGTATGACTGGAGAAGAAAATAAATATAATATTTGGTTTGAGTTTCCATTTCCCAGTTTCAGTTCCCGGACTAAAGATACATTGCTGATGGGAAGCTGCAAGCCACAACTGATGGAGAAGATACCTGTTAGGCAGAAAGTTTTCATGAAACATTGAATTCATTTTTGATGCACAAGAAAACAACAAAACTTAGATGCCCTCTAGTGCCTGTTCTTTCCTGATGGGAGTCCTCAAAGAGCTGGATTCAGTGGAGTTCATGTTGACCATCTTGAACTGTACAGATAAGGTCCTCCCCTCCCACTGTGTGTGTTTTTACCAACTCTGCAATTCATCTGTCCTTGACTAACAGTCATCAGATCTGCACTGATGTCACATGAAATCAGATCCTAATTCCTCATACAGAGGCTCCACAAGAACAAGGAAGAAGCAAGCTTTTGTGAAAAGGCCTTAACATTACCTAAAAGCATAAAAATTAGGCTAAAATCCTGCTAACAACAGGAAAAAGACTGCTACCCACACAGAAGTAATGCAGTCTTTCACAACATTCTCATATCTGAAGCTACAAAATTTGGCTATTTCAGCAATATGTCAAAATGACTTGTATCATAATCACCTCAGGTGGCACTGAGTAACAGCACTGTTACAGCTTTGAGTAAAACTTCATTTGTATCTCACCTCTGGAAGCTCCTCTTGGCCACGATTTCAGCATGGCTGTCATTCAGAATGTCTCCTAAAGCAAAACCCAAATGCAAATACTAAATCATTACTAAAAAAAAAGACAAAACAAATAGAATTTGACAGGTTATCAAATAGGACAGCTATTCATATTTGTTAGTATATGAAGGTTTAGCATTGGTTTTAGAGTATTGCAAGGTATTTAAAGTTCCAATCACCACAAAAGGAGATCAACAGCCTACAAAAATGAAGGATAAAAATATTCAGTCTGCAGCAAATCAGAGACTTGTTTGAACACCAAATATTAACTCTTCTGATACTGGAAACCCTTCGAGTTGAATAAACACTACCATTCTTCAAGACCTTCCTGACTTCTGTTTTCAAGGGTAAATCATGATATTCTCAAAACACATTCTGCCAGAAAATTTTGTGTTTGTTAAGCTTTCGGTTGAAGTTTCTTTTTGAACTCTGTGCTACAATTTAAACTATTTTTCCTGCAAATAATTATGATATTTACTAAGTTTGCACATCTCATCTTCAGCTTTCCTACAGTATCTGCCTGTTATGGTATGTAAAGGAACAGGAGCTGTAAATCATCTTTCATTTCAGGGGTAAAAGGCCAAGCAATATAAATCCTCTCTAACAGTTTTAAAAGTTTAGAAGTGATCTAACAGATAACCATTAACATGACCTACCACCAAGTTAAAAATGTTATCGTAAGAGGAGAGTATTTTCTAAATTTGCGATCACTGAAGACAAACAACAGTAAAACAAACTAGTGTTACTTTTTCCTAGTCAGTTTTCTACTTAGACCCTTAATATCTGGATTGTAAATAGTACACCAGTTTAATAATAATTTTCCTAAATAAGCCAGAAAAATGTCTGTATTAAAACTCTTCTGAGATGGCCAAATCACAAGAAATGCCCAAAAAATCTAAGAGACAGAATCTACTTTCTTCTCTTTTGCTCCACTAATTAATTTCAAAATGAAGGACATTATAGTGAACATGAAGTAGCCTAAACCAGGTACAGGCAAAACCCTTTCTCATATCTCAGTCTAGTCTCCTCTGAAGTCTAAAGAGGGTAGAAAGCCCTGTACCTACATATGCATGAACACCTTTCCCCCTTAACCACTTTTCAGCATTCATCATTACTATGGCTTCTTCCCTGTCCTAGCAGAGACAGATACATAATGAATTTAAAAATGGACACACAGAGCAAGGAAAGTCTCCTACAATACGTAGTAAGAAACAGTAGTTGTGAGAAGCAATATATCTATCCCATACATTTCTTGTATAACATTTAAAACTATCTAGCAGTAGTATGCAGTAAGGAAGAAAAACCCTATAAGTACCTTCCTGCTGGTTAGTACCAGCAGTGGTACCTCTTGCATCAGACCCCAGCAAAACCAGAATGCAACAGGTAACCAAAGCACAATTATTTTGCTTACGTTTTGTTTTGCTGTTAGTTATGAAGTCTTTGAGTATGCAGACTCAGGGCCTAAACTACACATTTCCAGATAAAAAAAGGTAATTCACCTTTAAGGCAGCAAGTGCAGCAAACCTTCATGGCAGCCATCATGTCTGCCTAAGCTCCTCTCTCGTTGATGAAGATCTCGTTGATGAAGATCTCGTTGATCTGCCTTACACTTATGGCGTCAATCCAGAACAAGTCTGAGCAGAATGCCTTGGACATTTTCACTGATTCTATGATACCAGGAAGAAAGAAGGTAGCATAGGATTGTTCTTGAATTTTGCACCGTACTTACCAGTTTTTCGCATTTTGTTTTGGCCAATACATTTTGTTCCAGTTCCCATAGCAACAACTTCCTTAGTTACTGGAAAAGAAACAACATTAACTGAAAAAACTATCACCTCTAACTGTCGCCAGCAGCTTTGCTCTCATATAGTCATTCTGGTAAGACAACACAGTGAACTCAGAGTAGAAGGGAATGTACAGAGAGACAGACCATGCAACCTTACAGAAAGGAAACAGTATCAGACCGAGAACTGAATACAGCAGGCAGAAGCACCAGTGCTATGAAAAGTCTGTAACCGCAGAGGAGGAATGCTAATACAGGCTTGATATGCTAGACAGCACACAGTAGAAACTGCCACAGCATTCTTCAGGCACATAAGAAATAATAAACATGGGATACAATCTGCCTGACAACACTGAAGTGCCACTAAGGGAAAAGAAGATGATGACGAATTAACACAAACACAAAATGTAGTAACACAACCTGTTACAGAACAGCAAACCTTTCTAGGATTCTATCAAATTAAACACGGTTTTTTAAGAGTTTATACTAGGAATTCAGGTCCTGCCTAGATCTTCACCACATAATGAACAGCCAAATGAGGGCTTTCATTGTCTTGTCTACAGTCTGGGAAGAACAGCATTTCACTAAAACTACCTCTTTCCAGAGAGAAGTTTACAATCACAACAACCGCAAAGTTTACAATCACAAAGAGTAAAGAATTTGGGTGGAGACTGAAATGGAATAGGAAGGGGTGTATGCTTTTTTAAAGGCATCTTGAAGAAAGGAAATGAAAAGAAAACATCAAGGACCTTCTCTGCCCCTCCCTTCTCTCCCACCCCTATCCCCAAAACTCATTCTTACCGTGCAAGTTTCCTGGACTATCAAGAGCCTCTCTTTGGGCTGCAGATTCCACTTTGACAACAGCTGCCAGGGAAGTCCATTCCCTGTTTGGATCTGGTTTCCCCTGCTTAGGAAGTCTGGTCCTATAATGGACGTAACATAGCCCAGCGATTTCATCAGCTGACCACATGGCTCTTGATTCAAGGGCAGGTTCTACACAGAATTGGATTCCATCACAACACTTGAGTAACAGCCCCCATTTCTTCAAACCCCTACCATCGTGTTCTGCATGACACTTTCCTGCACCACATTTCAGAAACAAAGACCTAACTGCATCATCCCTTTCAGAACTACTTATAGGAAATAAGTTTTTCCAAATCGCAATAAATAAAAAAAGAAAAAAAAAAAAAGCTAGAAACCTTAAGTGCAGCAGCAGGTGGGGCTGCTGGGTTCCCAAGGTTCACACTATGCAACAATCAACAGCATGCGTGACGCCGCCGTCCCGGTGCGGTCTCGGCAGCACACCCCGAGGCGCCTGGCACCACCCGCCTCCTTTCAAGGCCTCCCCCTGGCCGACAGACCCGAGGCAGGACACGCTCCGAGGGCGCTGCCGCCGCGCTCGGGCGCACCTCCCGCCACCCCGACTGCATTCCTCTGCAGGCCCCTCCCTACCCGCCGGGACACCGGCGTCGCTGCTCCTCGCCGGGACAGGCGGCGAAACCGAACCTCTGCGGCCGCGCCGCCCCCACGGCGCCCAGAGCACGCGCACGCGCAACTGCTCCTCGGACGCGGCAGCCACAGGGAGCGGCAGCTTTCGCGCAAGCGCACAAAGACTCAAGAGACGGGCGCAGAGAAAGCTGCCTTTATTGAAGCTATGCGCTGCTCCGAGGCTCAAGCGGAGGTGCCTTCGCCGCGCTCGGGCTTCACGCGGAGGTGGTGCGGCGATCTGGAGCCTCACACAGAGGTGCCCTCGGCGGGCTGTGCCTCCTTCTTGCTGTCCTCTGGTTTCATGGCAGGGAAGAGCAGCACCTCCTGCAAACAGCGACACCGTCAGCGGCCGCGCCGACCGACACCACCACATCCCCTGTGCAGGTCTCGCGAGACCTGCCCTAACCCCGGCCCCGCCGCTCAGAGAGCTGAGCGAGCGCACCAAGGATCTTTTCCCAGGTGGGATTCCACGTCTTATAAAATCTCACACAGCTGCATTGTCAGGCACTAGTTTCGTTGGAGAGAAGGCCATCTTTGCCGAATCTCATTCCCTGTTCCCTGAAAAAACCAGCTGTAGGAAGGCACTGCCACTGTTTATGCTTACCTTGATATTATTGGAATCTGTAAGGAACATGGTCAAGCGATCAATTCCCATGCCCCAGCCAGCTGTAGGAGGAAGACCATACTCCAGTGCAGTGCAGAAGTTTTCATCAATAAACATGGCTTCATCATCACCTGCAGCTTTTGCCTAATAAGGAAATTAATAGTAAAACGTGAGTTGTACAGAGCTAGACACTACCACTCCTGCTAACCCCTACCGAAAAGGAGTATTGCTATTTGCAGTAGCCATGTAACTAATGAAACCAAAGCCAGATAGAGCTGTGCAAATGAGTAACAGATGAAGTATCTTCAGCACAGAGAACCCTGCAGGTTCTTTGTACAGGTGCTCCCAAAATAGCTCTAGACTCAATTCCTTTCTGACCTGTAAGCTTCCTATCTTGGCAAAGGCCCAGGCTCTTTACTTCAATAAAAGCCATCTTTCAGAGCCACAAGGCAGCAGATGACAGAATGAATTGCTCTCAAAGACTTACGAGGTTCTTTATTGGTAGCAACCCCCCCTTTCAATATTTGCAGAAACAACAAAGCAGCATAACTGGTTGAATCAACAGTAGCTGCTCCACAAACAGGGGCTGTTTTTTTCCTCTCAAGTAGAAAGACTAAAAAACTCTACAGTGAGATGGTAACTAATGCACCCGATCCTGACAGCCTCCAGTGACAAGTCATAATAATAAAAAACACAGATTAGCCAACCATCTGAAATTTTAAAAAAGCCAAAAGTAAGTGGCTTAAGACAACAGCAAACATTTTTTATCACAGGTTCAAGAAAGACTTTGCAAAGACTGTTATGGCAAAGTTTTCTCTTTGAAATCCTGAAATGCAAACTGTCATCCTTCATCTCAGTCTCCACCTTAACATTAAATTTTGAGGCTAATTTTTATTCAATACCTATAATCATATGTCTGCAAAGTCTGGCTATAATCATGAGAGAACTGCAGCAAGCATATGTACAACAGACCAAAAATTAAAGAGATTTGATATCTTTATCTGATATCAGAAGATACTCATTTTGATTGAACATTTTGAAATTTACTATCAAGTTAGTTAGTTAGTTAGTTTATGTAGATCTGTTTTCCTGGTTTTGACAATTGTTTAAACCTCTCAGGCACTAGAAGCCATTAGAAAGAATATCAAGATCAGGAACTCTATTCTGCAGACCACATCATTTGACCTCAGTCATGTGTGCCCAAGCATACATTCATGGATGTGTATACCAAATTAATAACAAAATAAGTTTCAGTCATTCCTTTCAGAGGCTTACACAGAGAAATCTACTATTATAAATCTGCAAGCCTAATAGTTCCCAATGTGCACCTCTATCCTGTGAGTCAACCTAAAATATTAGTACTCTGTTCAGGAAATTAAGATGTTTCTTACACAGCATTCAAACTCTTACTGTACATGAGAATTTAAGAACCTAGAAGTATAATGCTGTATGACTACATAAATACTTAACTGGAGGAAAAAAAAAAACCTTTCAACCTGGGAAAGACACAGAAAAGTTTTTGCACATTTGTGTTTTTCCAGATTAGTACTTTGGATGGAATAAAAGGGAAGATATTCCAAAACAAAGTTACACTAAAATACCTAATCAACAGCAGTGTTTGACCTTGTTTACCTTAAAGAGCAAGGTTCCTATAAAAGGAATTGCATTTTAATGACAAGCTTTCACTTGAGTGAGAAACACTCACTCAAAGTAGTAACAACTCTTTTCAGCAGTAGGTACTAATGATAGATTTGGAACAGACATAGGAAATACTCTTTGCTTACATGCCTGTATTACATTCACCATCAGCAAGACACCATACCTTGGCCTGATCCTCAAAAAGCTGACGCTGTCGGAAAGGATCATTAAGTTCCGTGTATGCATTGCACACTTCCTTCTTCATTACAAAGAGTTCAAATCGTTCAGTTAGGCCTGGAAGAGAGCGATGCCTATACGAAGTAGACCAGACAGACATACCTTAAAATAATCATACTTATAGAAGCAAATAGCACATACATTACTTAGGGGCATTGCTCACACTTAGCACTAACAGCTGTCAAAATTTCAAAGTACTAAGCATCGACACATCTCTTCCCTGAATGATGGGTTTCACAGCTCAGGAATCAATGTCTATCTCGGTTTGTGTTAGAATTCCCAAACTAGTACACAACATCAAAATCTGTTTTCACATATGCAACTTTTTTTTTTTTTTTAATAAAGTAGATACTTTATTAAGAGTGTCATACTCTTACCATTTGGCAAGCGGACTCATGACCTGTGGGTGATCACAGATGAACGTAGGGCTGATACAGGTGACTTCCAGGAATTCACCAACTAACTGGAAAAACAAAAGCAAAACAATGCAGGGTTGATACAAGGGATTTCCAGGAATTCACCAGCTAACTGGGAAAACAAAAGCAAAACAATGTAGGGTTGATGCAAGTGATTTCCAGGAATTCACCAGCTAACTGGGAAAACAAAAGCAAAACAATGTAGGGTTGATGCAAGTGATTTCCAGGAATTCACCAGCTAACTGGGAAAACAAAAGCAAAACAATGTAGGGTTGATGCAAGTGATTTCCAGGAATTCACCAGCTAACTGGGAAAACAAAAGCAAAACAATGTAGGGTTGATGCAAGTGATTTCCAGGAATTCACCAGCTAACTGGGAAAACAAAAGCAAAACAATGTAGGGTTGATGCAAGTGATTTCCAGGAATTCACCAGCTAACTGGGAAAACAAAAGTGAAACAATTATGCAGTGTACAACTGTGCACTTTGCTAGCACTGCCTTCACCAAGCACCCTAGTTTCCTCTCTTTTGCTACTGAAGAAGGTACCAAAAATCTGAAGAGTTCCTGAAGTATTTCTGGTTATGGTAATGTCTTCATCAACAGAGTGTGTCCTAGTCAGGTAAGGAAAAATGACACAGCAGAAACTGTAAAATAATTCAATTTGCACATTACAATAAAAGCCGATAGGAAAAGCATCAAAAGAACAGCTATCAGACAATACTTGGGTACAAAGGAATACAGCTGATAGAACTATATGGTACTCCTACCCTTTTGGTCAGCTACATACACATGCACACATCACACAGACAAAACTGACCTAAGATACAGCAAATCTGTTTTAACCACAAGAGACCAGTTATCCAACTAAAATCCCTAGTGCTCAAGTTAAGCAAACGTAAGTAAACTACATTTTGACACAGCAAGTTTTCTCACTGTAATACAACAACAGCTGAAGTACATTGCAGCATGTTTTTCCTGGTGCAGCTAAACCTTTTCTTCTAAGAGACTTCTGTTAAAACACAGAGATCCTCAAAGACATTAGGATTATAAAAACAGCACCTTTACTTACTTTGTCAAGAAGCCTGGCTGTTGTCCTGGGAGGTGGACATTCAACATTCCTCTCCACACAAAGGTGATCAAAGAACCTGCGAGTTTCTGAAATTGCAGACGAAAATTAGAACAGCCATCCCAACAACCAGTTTTTGTTCTTACTACATCCTTCAGCGTTTCTTAAGAGTGACTTATGTCAATGGCAGACATCATGGAAAACACGAAGCTTAAATGTCAACCTACAGAAATAGTGCTTGGTTTTAATTGTTTACAGTAAAATAGTAGTTATCTTATACTTCAGAAATTTGACAAGAGTTAAGCACACACCACACAACTGCTGGACATTATTATTTGGGGGCTGGGGGGGAGAGAGGAGGGAACTGGGGAGAAAAACAATCACTATAAATTGTATTAACTTGTTTCCTTATGTCTCTCAATTCCAGGAATAAAACAGCACATAATTACATTTTTAAGAAAGCCCCAAATAATCATACACACAAGTTACAATTACAGGTGTGGTGTGGAAACTCAACTGCACAAGAGAGAAGAAATAAGAAGCAAAAAGCTGGATTTCTTCCAACACATCAAGATCTCCCTACATCAAAACTCTTGAGTATATCCTTTCACATATACTCAACAAAGAAAGAGGCAAAAGAGTCAGATCCTGCCAAAGATGGCAAGGAATGAAGGCTTCTTTCTGGACTCAGGTAAATCAACAAAACCAGAGGAAAGGAATCCCATGTGTTAGTACTACTCCAAAAAAAGCAGCTGACAGATTGCAGCCTGAGAGCTTGCAACCTTTTGGCCACTTTCTGTTAAGGAAGAACTATAGGACATTCATACTCAGCATCTAACCTTCAGTTTCAAAACACTCAGTTGATGGAAACTTCACTCCTAGGACCTTTTCCAGATCATACACCATGCTAATTCGCCGGAAGGGAGGAGTAAAATCTATCTCATAGGCCTGTCCATCTTGACCATCTGGATGGTAACTGATTTTGTAACTCCCAGTAATATGTTTCACCATCCCTACAAAAAGAACATGAAGTTTAGAAGAAGAGTATGCTATATAATAACCAATTCTTCCAGAGATTCTTACTAATTTTTAATAATATTGCATACTTCACCTGAAAGCAACTTCTCTGTAATTTCCATTAAGTCATGGTAGTCTGCATAAGCCATATAAAATTCACAAGTTGTGAACTCAGGGTTGTGAGTCAAATCAATTCCCTCATTCCGGAACTGACGCCCAATTTCGTATACTCTGTCCAGACCACCAACCACCAACATCTAAACAAAATGAAATTCTAGTAAATACTCTGTCTCAAAAGAACCTAAGAGAGCCCAAACACATGCATCTGCAACACAACCTTACAAATCTCATTCATGAGACAAGTCCACCTTTCTTCAAAAATAACCCTCATTTTAGCTACACTTGCTTTTTTTAATACAGTATGAAGAATATAAGCTTAGCCATGAGAGGCTTGCATTTTACCTTATGGTAAAGTTCTGGAGCAATTCTCATATATAAATTCATATCCAGTTCATTGTGGTATGTGATAAATGGTTTTGCCACAGCTCCACCTGGAATTACATTCATCATAGGAGTTTCAACCTGTAACAACAAAAAAATTTCCCTGTTTTAGTGAAATGTTTCCAAAACAGAAATGCATAGAACAAACAAACAAACCAAAACAGCAAGTTTTGATGAAAAAGCTATACTTCACTTATTGTTCAACATTTCAGTATATGAAAACAATTCTGAACTAAAGTGCACTGAAAAAAACTGCACTTTTTTCATGGAGTGAATAATAACAAATTACTTAATCCATCTAATGCTCTGAAGAGTCATTCATATTTACGACAAATGTGAACCTACTGGGTTCATGTTATCAAAGCCAGGAACAGTGCTGTGGCATTATCACAAAATCCTCTCTACAATGCAGGAAATTAAATTCAACAAGGCCAAGTGCTGTTTCCTGCATCTAGATCAACACAATCCAATTCTACCTACAAGAGGTAGAAATGGCTTTTATCTCCATAGGCAAAACAGCATTCTGAAGATGTTGTTTTCACCCTAATTTACTGAAATATGGAAAGGAGAGCAGTAGTTTGGAGTATTACCTTGATAAAAGGTTCCCAAGCCAGAACCTCACCAACTGATTAATAATCTTAACTTTACAAAGAGAGGAAAGGAATTTCTCCCATTACACTATGCTGATGAAGTACACCAGGCTGAGGCAATTATTGTCAGTTCTGTAAGTACTTTGTATATGAGCCTGAATATAAAACACCTTGAAGCTAAGAAGTTGTAAACACATTCAGTATGCAGAGAGAAGTTAACACTGATGCCTTACCTCAAGAAAGCCCAACTCATCTAGAAAGCTACGAAGGTAAGTGATGATCTTTGCACGGGTTATAAATTTCTGCCTCACATAATCATTAAGAATTAAATCCAAGTATCTCTGACGATATCTGGTTTCCTGAAAAGAACATATATCTTTAGAACAAGCTAGATAAAGTGTCATGCCAAAGGAAGAAAAAACAAAACAAAACAAATATTCCTTTGTTGACTGATAATATCAGCAGGTAACAAATATCATCTGTTCAGATCTATCTGTGACATTCTTGCCCATGGCAGGGGTGTTGGAACTAAAATCATCTTGAAGGTCCCTTCCAACCCAAATCATTCTATGATCTGTCAAACTGCCTCCAAGACTGACAGGTATGACAAATACCTTATCTTTGAGGCCAAAATGAAGATGAGGCAACATGTGCAGACATGGAGACAAGAGAGTGATTTCATAAGGAATAATACTCAGTTCCCCTTTCCTTGTTTTCCCAGGATTCCCCTCTACACCAATAATGTCCCCACGACGCAGCTTGCTGTTAACACGGAAATACTCTTCCTCGGATTTGTAGAGGCTGTAATTGCAAAACAAATGTAAGCACATTTGTTTAAAATCAATATTCCAAACTGTCCTCAAGTGTCTCACAAGACAAAATCCATTTTAAAAAATATATACAGAAGTTATTTTAACAGGAAGTCAACCACAACATCTGAAGCAAAACATTATTTGGCAGCCTAAGCCAAACCACAGATGAAACAGAATACTCAAATACAGGTATCTAGACCCCAGAATACAGTGCAATTTAGAACGCTACTGGAATACCTCAACTTACTTGGAATTTGCCATGACCTGCAACTTGACTCCTTCACCACGAAGATCATAAAAAATCAGTTTCCCTCCAGCAGCACGCTTTGCATGGATTCGACCTAAACATCAAAGCACGCTAGACATCAGGAAAAGTCCCTAGCAGAAAGGATACAGAGGCAAAAGCCACAGTACTATCACTTAGAATCATCAGCTCTGAACTATTCACTAACTGTGAAAGAGAAGCAGTTAAGTCTCAAAATGAAACTAGTGCAAAAAACTTTGGGTCACGGAATCCATGTTACAACCTGATCTTATAGTTGCAAGGGATGTTGCACAGGTCCACCCAGTCTGAAGGGTATATCCTGAATAGTTTAACATTGCTACAAAGCTTCATGGCTGACAAAGAGGTCAGAAAAACTCAAAAAAGACCAACCCATCAATAAAAACAGCTAAGACTTTACATTTTTCTGTATCCCAGATAAACTTTTACCTGCCACTCTCACTCTAGTGTTTGTCAGGTGATCTCCTGGCTGCAGGTGACTATACTTGTCTATAAAATCTGAGAGAGATAAGTCAACATGGAACTTGTGGGGATAGGGATCTTCATTGGAACCCTTAAGCTGTTGGACTGCATGGCTACGGATCTTGTAGTATTGCTGTCACAAAAAACAAACAAAATCAAATTATTTTATTAGAATCTGAAAATATGTTACAGGCTGTGAATTAAAATGCAGCTCCCCTAATGTAGGAATACACATCTCTCCCCTTTTAGCCATTTAATTACCCATGAATAAAAAAATCAAATGCAAGTCAGTACGATTTATTCACAGAACATCTAATAAACATGGGACCAGATGCTCACATTTGGATCCAAGCTCTCCTCATCAGTACCAACATTATCCTCAGAAGTCAAGGAAGGCTTATTTGAATGCTTTTCACTTTGCTCTTTCTGCTTTGCTTCTTTTTCAGCTGTTTTTCTCTCAGCCTTTAAACGTCTCTTCAGCTCACTGCAAAAGAAAAGGAAACTGGATGAAGCAAGTACTCTGATACTTCTACAGGGAAACGACTGGCAGGATTCTGCCAGAATCTAACTGTACAAATAACTGTACAAATAACACTTCTCTTACTTTTCCCAATAGTCAAAATAATTCTTAAACACATTTAAACGTTTTCTACTTTGAACTCCTTCAGTTCACCTCCTACGATACAAACACTCAGAGAAAGTGAAAGCGAAGTTAAACATAGTTTAGACAGACCTTGAGGACGCGTGCCTACGGGCTTAAGGACTTGACGCACTCCATTTTATCCGTAAGAGCCTATCAGCCCTACGCAGCGTGTAATTAAAGAAGGCAAACACCCCTCCAAAGTAACGTAGGGCTACCGAAACCACCTTCGCGGTCCAGCCTATTCCCCCACGGCCCTCAGGCTCCCGCCGCAATCCTCACCCCACTTTCCACGACTCCATAAAGAAAGAAGCGGGCCAAGCCAGACGCAAAGCACCGACCTGCTTTGGTCATGAAGCGCCTGCTGCCATCGGAGCGCGGGCGCGGCCCTCCAGACCCAGCTACGGAGCCGCGCAGCGCCGGGGCTCAGCATGGCGCTCCGACGGGCGCCTTGACGGAGACACGCACCGAGTCAGCTGGACACACTTCACCTCCCCGGCCCGGCCCCACCTGACCACCCGCCCACCCTCACTTTTTGCTGAGGTGCGACTCAATCTCCGCCGCGTTGCACTCGCGAGCCTCCGCCGCCGCCATCTCCCCGCTGCCACCACCGCCCTTCCGCCCTTGCACGCCTGCGCACTCGGCCATGGCGGAGGGCGGAGCCGGGGCGCTGATGGCGGGTGGCCAGGGCAGGGCAGTGCAGTCACGATCGCTGTTCTTGTGGGATGACGGGCGTCCTATTCGGTTCTACTTGCGGCCCGGCCTGGCCAAGCTGCGCCTGGCGCCCCTAGTGCTAGCGGGCGGCGGGCGGCTGTGCAGGGTGCAGGAGCCGGGGGCCGTGCTCCTGGCGCAGCCCGGCGAAGTGGCTCCCGATGGGGCCGTCTCAACCGAGTACGTGACGGAGTGCGTGGAGCGCAACCAGCGGCTGCCGCTGGAGCCCTTCCTGCTGGCCGCCCGCGGCCGTCTGGCTTTCACGGAGGCGGAGGATGCGGCGCTGCTCCAGGCGGTGCGCGGCCAGGGCACGGTGCGGGTGAGCGGCCGTGCGCTGTGGATAGAGCTGGAGCGGAGCGGCCTGACGCGGCACAGCTGGCAGGCCATGCGTGACCGCTACCTGCGGCACCTGCGGCCGCGGCTCTGGGGTGAGCGTGGGCCACAGCGGCGGGGCAGGGTTGGGAGGGGGCGTGGTGGTGGGGGCGACGAGCGTTGTTCCGGGCCCCGCTGAGGCCCAGCGAACGATGCCCGCGTGTTTCCGCAGAGCCCCCGCAGACGGAGGATCCCGCGCAGATCAGGGGTCTGTTCGCGGCAGCTAATCGGGAGTTCGAAAGCACGGAGGTGAGCGACCGGGGCCAGCCTGGGGAGCAGAAGTCGCCGTTGCGCGCAGTGCTCGGGGCAGGCCTTCTCCGGTATCACAGATGGCACAATAGAAACTCATGATTAATACATGAAATGAGTTTCCACCACGATATCCTTTCTGCCACGGCTAAACTGGAGCTTCCTGTGAGCTGTCACCCACGTGGTTTGCGATAAATGGTGCCTCGCTGGTGCCATTTTTTTCTTGATTCCCTGCCCAAGGCAACATGAGGAGGTTTGTGTGATGAGGGTTGTCACGTTAAACGCTGTATTGGCAAATGGAAATCATCCTTTCACCCCAGGCAAAAAACGTTCCTGCCGTTGCATCAACACTTACTTTTGCCTTTTATGCTTAGTTTGTTCAAATTCTTATAGTTATTGCATTTCTGTGATCATGTGCAGCCTCATTAACAGATATGGCTTTGCTTCACTCATTAACTTTTACTATACCTAGTAATTTCTGGGGTTTTAATATACTGTAGAGTCAAAGTTGGTTGGTTGCAATGAAAATTGCAACCAAAAAAAAATTGCGAGAAAATACCATGTCTAATTGGTGATTCCACTTTTCTTACTGTTAGTCAGAAAGCGACTCTTTGGATGCTGCAGAACTTTCTACACAAGATGGACGGGGAAGGTCCCCAGGAGAAACAGCATCTGATCTGAAAACTGGGCCAGAGGACTCTGCTTTCCCTAACATTCAGTTACAAAGGGAAGAAAGACCAAAAAGCACTTTTTCGTCTTCCAGTGTGGTGGGACAGGTAGTAAAAACTATGGAGCACTTCATGGAGAAGTTTGCTGTGGACCTGTTCACTGTTACACAGGCCTTTCTGAAAAACAGCGGTGATGTGGAGGCTACTTCATACTTTCTGCAGACAGGGCAGCGCTTGGATGGGTACCCTGTATGGAGCAGAGAGGATGATTTAGAATTGCAAAAGGATGATGAACGTGTCAGAAATAAATTGATAGCCAAATTTGGAGCTGAAAATGTAGCAAAGCGGATAGTGTTTAGAGAGCGTTAACAAGAGGACATTACTGATCTAGTATGGTTGCAGGAATTTAACAGTCATTTCAGAAACGCAATGGAAAATTTGATCAAAGTTCTGAAGTGTCAGAAATGCTTTAAAGTATTTTTTTGTGTTAAAAGGCCTATTTTGCATCTCTACAAATCTGAGATGCAGCTGCTTTAATCCAAAGTATTGCTTGTACCAGGGCATATATTCTAACTGGGAAAAGTACACCAGCTTTCAGGCTATGAGTAATAGTTGAAGTAGGAAATGAAAGTTAAGAGAGAATGATCAGAGGTTGTGTATCTATCACCTGAGTTGTTTGAGAGAGAACACCCTTGCTAGGATGCAGTCATAATCTGAAAAACTTGGTACTTTTAGCCTCAAATTGTGCTCTGGTCACTTATTTTAATACTATTTGAAGTGAGTCCTAAAAATCTGGAATTCATTATTTTGGTGAAATAAAATGGGCAGGTAAAGGTGAAGGTTTTTGGGATTTTGGGGGGGTTTTTTGGTTGTTTTGTTGTTGTTTGTTTTGGTTTTGTTGTTTTTTTAACCTCTCTATAGAGTTAACATTTTTGGTTTTTAGCATATTGCACTGTGGCACTCAGAAAATTAAGATGAATTGGGAAATGGCTGATGTTAAGCCAAATTAAAATTATATTGAAAATAAAAAAGGATGTAACGAGACTGCTGTTTCAGGAAGCCACTGCAACACCTACTGATTATTCAAGGAGTTGACCAATGTAACCAAATAAATCCTAAAACAGCACTATGCAGTGTTTCACTGGACTGAAAAAGTGAGAATTATTTGGTACAGTCATGCTATTCAGACTTTGAACAGTTATTTGAGATTTGTGTGGAAGCCAGACAAGCACTTAATGAGAGAGTGCAAGACAACATAGCAAATAAAGTAATAATATTTAAAAATTAGAAATGTTACCAGCCTGGCTTGAAATCCAAGTTTTGCTGATGACCAGGTTCATGAATAGGAGACCTGCCACCTGTTGCAGCTGAAAACTCCCATTCTAGCTTGGGCTGTTGTACACATCTCAGCAGCACCATAGTGTTGCAATGGTCTTGTTTAACAAAACTGCTCTAGAATTCAAAGTGAGAGGTAGAACACTTTAAATAGCTGCAATATAAAATGGTCAGATTTACTCTTTTTATAATTCTAAGTGACATTATTAGTGAGTTTGTGTTATTGGGGCAATTAGTCTAAGGTGCAGTGCAAACTTCTGAGTCCACATACAGTGTTTTTGCCTTTCCAGAGCCATGTGGACGCACTAACACTGAGAATCTTTCCATGTGTCCTTGGTGCACTCAAGGTGTAGGTGTAGGAATGAAGACACAAAGTCAACAGTTTACTCAAGGTTGCCCTCTTTCATCTATTAAGAACTGAAAGGCACTGCTTATCCACAGAGTCACTTGCTTGTGCAGGCACATAGGTCTAGGTCTCTTTTACCTGGTTAAAACCTGGAGGACACAGATGATACCATATCCTATGGTTCTACTTCTGGTTCTGTCTTTTCCCATGATAAAAGTCCTCATTTTCTGTGTTTTGTCTTATCTACAACACAGTTGTGCTCCTTTTGACATGCTGGAGACAGTTTGGTTTTCCGTATTCATATCAGGTTCCTGTACTATTACAAAAGGTCAGGAAGGTTCTTTTTGTAGCTCAAAGAAGTTTCTATTATTGCCTGGAGCAGCAATATTTGTATACCTGGAAAAGTGAGCAAAGTGGCAATGCACGTTCAAGAACTTTGCGTTAAAGATAATTCCACAGCCAGAAATTCTGGGTCTGCAAACTATTATCTGGAATTTGGGTATTTCCTATTTGCTTCCTGTTAGAGTTAGCCAGCATTCATCAAAATGAATTAATTTCTGTGCTTTCATAGAGTTACCAATGAAAAACTGATTGTATGCAACGGTTTGAAGAGCAACCGATGGGAATACCACAGAGTCAACTTTTAAATGTCCTTTTGGCCAGACTTCTCCATCTTACATTTCATTGGTATGAAAACAGAGTTTACTCTTCTAAACTTGTACAATGTAAACTTAATGTTTGTTTCTAAACAGACTTCTGTGATCTTTATTGCATATGTCAAAGGATGTAGTCATAGTTTTATGTGTCATCATCAGCATCTTGAGATTTTGGGGGGCTTTCGTTGAATTTTCTCTTTCCTTCTCCAAAAAGTATTTTAATTTATCTTTGCTCGCATTAAGACAACTTTAAATTTTCATGTGACCAGACTGAAGCAGACTTTGCTGTTTCCAGAAAATAAGAAAATCTTACAAATTGCTGTCTTGAGGAAACATACCTAAAGGACTGTAATAAAGATATACTGAAATCAACAATCCTGCATTTTCTCTGGTTAAGCTTAGGAAGCAGAAGTGAAAGTAATATCCAAAACAGTACATTAGGGAAATGCATCATATATTACTTTTACATCATTTTTTTATTGACTGGAAACACTGTGACGGTTTTTATTCAGGTAAACACTTGATACACAGAATTGATTGCGTCCATTGAAAACAAGTATTCATGCTAAAATGAAATGTCAGCCACCCAAGATGACATTGGTTAATGTAGAGATAATTAGCAATGTACTGAAAAGAAAAAGAATCTATTTTTGCTCAGAATCCAGCTTCTTGGCACTTATAGGAGGAAGCTCTTTACTATAACTTCAGTAAGGATGGGCTTTTAGCTGCTTTTAGCTGAATATGTTAAGGCCTATTTTAAAGGGACTACAAAGAAAAACAGTGTCTCTGTGCTCCTCTGGTGCAGCGCAACTCCCACTTTTCTATGTCAACTTGCCTGCCCTAAATTTGCATAAACACAGTGTAAAGGAAAATACCTTGCTTTCAGTAAACTTACTAGCATGATGTCAGTGCTGCCTGCTCAGCATGGATTTCGTCCTTCAACAAGATCCCTAGTAATAGGACTATTATTTCCGTAATACTATATCTTGCTCTTTTCAGGGATTAGGGGTTTAGCTCTAGGAATGCAGATACCCATACTGCTAAGGTAGTGAGCGTTCTGTAGACGCATGTTAAAGGGACTCTGCAGTTTACACATGAAAGAGGATGTTCAGAAATAGGTGTCTGTAGGCATTACACTCCTCCCCAAATCTGGTAGCAAGTTTTTCTCCTTGTCTTCTGGAACATTTAAAACCAGGTGAAAACAATTCTGTTGTTCAGGTTTGAACTGTATATTCCCTTTGGAGGTGGGAGAATGGCATCTCCAGTGGAGAATGGCATAGTCCATTAAACATTTTTTTTTGTGCTCCAAGAGAAGAAATATTCTCACACAATACTTCGATAGGATGACTTCCTGATCTTCTCTTGGTTTCTTCATTAACCTATCTTCTCAGTTTTGGTATTTATGCCAATGAAATCTGTGTCTTTACCTTGTCTTTAGGATCTCAATCTTAGCATGAATTCTTCTGCTACACATGTGTACTGTGGGAATTCCCAGGAAAACAACTGTTCTTGGGTTTGAAAGCTAGAAGACATAATTATTTAAGCTAGAAAAATAAATAGATTCACATAATACCAGAAATGGTTTCCCACGTGAAAACCCAGGAGTTTTTATTTTCAGCAATAGCTGGTTTATTCCATTTTCCCATTATACAGTAAGAGAACACAAACATTTCCCCACTTTTGCCACCAAGGCTGGGTACTCAGGCACACAAATGGAGCAAAAGGAAAACTGGACTTGAAAACTCAACCATTCAAAAAAAATAAAAACCCAAAATCCAACATCTTTCTAGAGACCAAATGTCTGGTCATCCTTGCATCTTTTCTGGCACTACATATCCTGCACGGCAGCATGTGAAGTAATAATTTCTTTATTCAGCGTCCTTTTATATTTCCTCTTCTTTTGCAGTGCAATTGTTCCATGTTGTTTCCCTAGTCTTCAGCTGTGGTTTGGGGGGGATTTGAGCTTCTGCTGTCTGGTCCTACTCCTTTGGCATTCTGTATGCTCCAACCTTAAAAATTAATTTGGAAAACAAACTTGCATTACTTTAGCCTCCATTGTGGCTGACTCTCCAGGGGTCTTGGAGAGTGACCCTGTGCTGCTGAGAGCTCTCCTGAATGGAGCCAGGGGTTTTGTGCCACTTGTCTTTGCATCCATGTACATCCATGCACATCCATGCACACACTCCTACACTTCTATGCCTGCATCCCTGTCCTCTTTTGCTCCAGTGAGCAGTTCAGCACTCTGCAGCCTTCAGAGAGTAAGCGTAGAGACCAGCTTTTCTGCCTTCAAAATTTGATACTCAGAGGAGTTCTGGGCAAACAAAAGATCCAGAGACATATTTTTCTGCTCTTCTTCAGACTGAACAAGCCGGTAGCCCAGCAAATCCATTGCATCTTTGCACACATTTTGCACTTTTTCTATTTTCTGGAAGGAAAGTGTCTTTCTCCAGGCCTGGGATACTCTAAGTGCATCTCTCGACCCAATATCAAAGGCCTGGGCTCCATGACCCTTCCCATGGGTGATGTTGTGGACCCACTTCTGAAGCTCCGGTGTGAAATGGAGTTCTGCAAACCTGTACATCTGAGCAGCCCTTGCTAGAGGGTCTCTGACAATGTCTTCATAGCGAACCAGCAGATACCGGTCTTTCAGAAAGCTTGGAGCAGCCTGACTTCCTGCCTTGTATATCTCAACATGGCTTTTGCAGATTACTTGCATTGTGTTGTAGGGCTCCATTTCTCCCTTTGTCTTCTGAGACCCCACAACAATGTTACTGTCACGTTTCAGGTCTGCCATTGTATTCTCTCTGGACCTGAACACAGCCCGAGGATCACGTACCAAGTGAATGATTCTGAGGTTCAGGGATGGATCAGTAAGAAGGGGATAGAGAACTTTCAGGTCAAAGAACCGAACTTCCTTGATGGCAACATGGCTATAGGTTTTACAAGCTTCCTCCACCTTGCTGAATGGGTACTTGCCACAGATTGTTTTGCAATTTCCTGCAGTGATTATGTCACTGCGACTGAATGAGTCACAGGCAGGTGGGGAGCACAAGGCTCGGCTTGTCTCCCACTGAAATAAATCAGACTTTTTCTTCTGGCTAGACATGTAGGCATCAAACACAGACATATCACACAGAAAGACCGACCTGACTAAGTCCCGCACTGCCATGTGTAAGACTTTGGCACTGTTCTGGTACATCTTAACCCAAACGTGCCATGCAGGCTCCATCAGGTAGAAGACACTGGGGTGCTGGCTGAAGATTTGTCCAGTGAAGGAGGATCCAGATCGCCAGGAGGAGAGAATGAGGATGTGGACAGGAGAAGGCTTTTCTTCCATGTGGGCATTGTTGTTGCAGGGTAGGAAGTGGATCAGAAGGAAGGACAGAACTACCAGGATCAGAAGCACCTGCAGTCTTCTAGACTTCACCATGATTGCGAGGGACCTGCAGAGACAGGAACTTCAGCATCACAAGATGATGGAAAAGGCAGGATGTGGTGCATCAGGCTCCTGTGCATCTCTCTGCAGGCACAGGGTTTTGGAAAGCTGACACACTACTAGTGACACTGTGACAACCACCACACAAGGTGTCTTTGCAAAGGACATAAGTACTACAGGGCAGAAGGTTTTCTGAAGCAAAACCACTGTTTGTCAGTAAGCCATTCTAATATAGTCTTAGAAGATACTGAAAAGCTTGTCTGCACTTTTATCAAAGTTTAAGAGCTAGTTGAGTCCACTGAAGTAAGTTGGTACAGACTAATGTGTACTACATGTACATAATCCCTGCAAACAATCCTGGCAATTTTTATGAAGGAAAGATGCAAAACCTCACTTTTTGTGGAGAATTCAACAGTTCCACATTTTACTTTTAAACACCTAGTCTGACCAATATTTACAATTATTTTTATGCCAAAATGCTGTAAACATACAACGTAGGTTTCCTTTTGTTTTGATTATACTCCTTTTGAAATTTCAGGAAACATTTATTGTCACCACAGGCAAAACTTCATGTACCAAAGGAAGAAGCTTGGCACTGTAGTAAATACAAGAACAGTATCTGCTCCATAGACAGAGCTTTGTAGGCAATTTTGCTAGAAGGACCCATCTTTGTGTATTCAGGCTTAGGTGCTTTACCTGCCCTACTAACCCCCTTCTTAGCCCAACTCCTTTTTAAAGACTGTCATCTTCTATTCCTCCCTCCAACCCCACTCATCCTATAGGTCTTCTATGAGAAGACATACAATAGAATATGATAGTTGAACCCAAAGGTCTGCCCAAAACTGGCTCCTTGTTTCATACACTAAACCTCTTCTGCCTGTGGAGGATGACTGAATTATTGGAAAATGTCTAATAATTTTCATGCCATTTGGGACATGACATGAAAATGCCACAAGAAGAATTCAAAGCCTGAATATCAGCTGGCACAGGAATCTGCAGGAAGTACACCACTGAAGATGGGATCTGAGGCAGAAAGAATTCATTAAATTTTTTTTAAAGTATATTAAAGCACACTTTGCCAATTACTCCTGTCTTGTGCACTCCTCCTTCTGTCCCCCAGCAGTGCCTGACTATGCCTCAAATACAAGTTGGTTGTCCACAGCATGGGCCGCCCCTGGGGACAGGCTCCGTGGGCAGCACTGAAGCCCAGGCAGCATGGAGTGCTCCCCATCACCATCTGCCAGGTTGGCAGTTCAGCTGTGCCACAATGGAGACAGACCTCTCTTGCTAGTGCAGATGCCTTATATTTTCCAAGGTGAACTAAAATTGAAAAAACTTTTCTGGTTCCCAGTCATGGTCAGTCCTTCCAGGGAAATGCACAGCAAGGCAGGACAGAGAGAGCATAGCCCTTAGGGCAAGATGTTAATCCCTGACAGAGCTGCATCCAAGTCCAGGCCCTTACAGCTTTGTACACTGTTTTCGTGCAGTCCACAATTGCATGAGACTCAAGCATCTATGCCCATGCAGAGCAGCAGCCCACTTACTCAAGCAGCAGAGGTATAAAATGATTCAACCAGCTGCATTGCAGACACTGCTTCCCTGCTACATGCTTGCCATGTCATCTGGGTCCACAGTAATTATGAATGTTCCCAAAGTTTCCCTAACCTTCTTCTTATGCCCTGCCTCAATTTTCCTCTGCATCAAAGCTTTCAGACTAATTTCCACAGGGGTGCCTCCTCCCATGATTTCAGTTCCTCTAGTACTGATGTTGTAGATTTTCATGTACAGTCACTGCTGCTAATCAATGAGGAACAGTGCTAATCTGGGCCTTCAACATACATGCATAAATTGGCTTGTTTATCTAAGTTACCTGCTGTGCATTTGTGTTGATCTTAGTGTTTATAAGGCAGCAATTATAATTTCTCAGAGTAAGGAAAATACCCGGCCCGATGGGTAAGTCTGGTTGTTGCCAATAAGTGCTACCACAAGATGAATTTTACTTCAGTAATGTCTTGCAAGGATGGGGCTGTGCATTTAGTGAGGGACCACATCATTCTTGTCTCCTGGACAAGAAACCTTCTGATTTCTTTTGGTGACTCAAACGGCCTGTAGTGTTCAGGTCTGACAATTCTGAGCTGAATCAGGTGGCTGTTTGGACCTACCCTAGGAAGAGCTGCAAACAAAGACTGATGTAAAAATAAGTGATATATCAGCTTCTTCCTTCCAAATGAATACAAGCAGTGTTTACCAAAAGTCCTGGCTTCCAAATGAACTTTGATGATATCACTTCCATCTGGCACCATTAATATTGTTTTTCTAACTCCTGACAGAGTTCCTGGAATACAGCCAGAAGCTATTAATTGAGAAAAACTCTGTTGAGCAGACATTAACAATGGCATGAAGGTAGATACCCTGGCAGATTTAAACCCACAGAAATAGTTGTTTCTTTGGAAACTTACATATGAATTGTCTGAGTATGGGAATGGAATCAGGTTTTTTTTTCAGGAAACAAGAGTATAGTTTTATCTTGAATCAAATCAGGGTGGGATAGATGGATGTTTTAGACATTTTACAGAGTGACTGCTTTTGATAGAAATGACCTCATGTGAGACCACAATTTCAACAGCTTCTTCACTTACATAAGAAACAGTGATAATTGTTGCTGTCACAAGTCTGTTCCACAGAGAGTAGAAGGACTGAAATTAATTGTGTGCTATTAATTGGATGAAGAGGAATGAAAGAGCAGCATCATACTATACTATCTACTATACATTCCCTAATATGAGAGAAATACTAATTATATAACCTTATTTTTCACCACTGTATTTCTCAATCATGGCAGCTGGGATGTTTCTAAACTAAGGTCTTAAGCTTAACCACATTTTCTCTACAGCAAACATTCACAGTCACCAGTGATTGAGTTAATTTCATATTACAAAAGTGAAAATATGAAGCCCTCACAGAGCTGCCAAGTAAAGGTCAGCCCAGAATGATTGAGACAATCTCAGCTGCAGAACAAGAAAAGCACACTGTTACTGTGTGCTAACAGAGATGAGCCAAGATTTGGCTGAGAGCAGAAGGAACAGGAAGAATGTCAGGGCACAAAGGATGCAGTGTAGAAACTACCTAAAAATACAACAATCCAGTGTCAACATGTCAGCGTCTCCCACAGCAAAGGTATGAAAATACTGCCTGAGCAGCTTGTTTAAAAAAAATTAAATAGTCTTAGGCTTTTCCAGGAGCACACAGGGATCTTGGAAAAGCTTGATCCTGGCAAAGAGCAAGCGTTACAGAAAGCAGCAAGCAGCCCAAGGGAAATGTATCCATGAAACACACTCAGGATTGGGCACCATATCCCCAGATTACAGGTTTATTGACCATGTACATATCTCTGGAAGGTGTGAAACAGTTACAGCCCAAAAACATGTTGTGCTGTGCAAACTAATGTTGAGTGCTCTGCCAGTCTGAGGGAGTTCTCCAGACATGTACAGGTTCCCCATTGTTGTAATGGTAGCAGTATAGCAAAGAGGATCTGGCACCAGAAAAGCTCCAGTCACTGGTCTTTGATGGAACTGACGGTTGCTCATATTTTTTTTTCAAATGCTGCTTCAATTTGGCCTGGTCAGTTTCTGCAGAATTAGAAGTCATCTGCCCATTCAGAAGTGAGCAGCTGGCATGACTGTCACTAGTGGGAAAAGCTGAGCAGAGGCACTGAGAAGACTGGAGAAGCAGGAACTACCCTCTAAGCCAGACCCACAGCTTCTGTGTGCAGAAAATTGTCACAATTTGCTGGCATCAAGAGCATCCACACTAGATACCAAGAAATGGTTGAAAATCTCACCTTAATAAGTCCTCCTGAAGCACCACCAGACCTGATTCAAGCAAAGCTGCCCTCACACACGTTCAATGCTGTGGTACACACGCCTCCAGGCAGTCACACAAACAACTGTGCATTCATGTCCAGGCGCTCTGCCTTCATGCTGGGGTCTCATATACACGTATACTCCACTCCTACCTACACCTGTGCCTGCCCCTTCCTGTCCTCTTCGTGTACATCCCAGCTCTAAGACTGACTGCTCTACACTGCCCGCCTACTTTGACCAGCCTTGAACTAGAAAACTCCACCCTGCACTAAGTAAAAAGTACGGAAATGGCAGTTTCTTGCAGGGGTGTGAATGACCAGGTGCTGCTAGTAAATCAACAGGGCCAGAAAGTTCACAAAGGAGACTGAGAGATACTTTTAACTCCTATTGCAAGCCCCAAAAGAGACTGCTGCCTGTAAGAGCAGGAACAGGGGTGCCTGTAGAATGTCAGAGCAAAGGACAAACAAGTTGCAAGGAGGACCAGCTTGCCCACCATGAGCGCAGAGACAGGGCATACTTCCCTACTATTGCTCTGGCTGCTTGTCATGTTGTCAGCATATACAGATTCACATAAAATATTTTTGAGTCTTCTCTATCTGTACCTTGCTTGAATTAAACATTTGGGGGCTGGGAAAGAAAACTGTGTGAAAGGACAAGCTGTGAAAGGAGCAGCTGGACTTGGCCTGTTAATGATTTATAAGGGTGCTGGAGCTGCAGTGGGACTGTGCCAGGTATGGTAGTGAAACAGGGCAGCACTGGACTCAAGAGAAATACTTCCACACAGAGACAGTTGCTTTGGGTCATTCCTATTCCACATCTCATAGATTCTGTCACAGTCTGGAGAGATACAGACCTCTTAATGGTCTCCTTAATTTGTGTTCCCAAGGACCTCACTGCTGCTGTCAGGGTAAGTGGAATATAGGAGACAGCAAGAAAAAAAATCTGGGCAAGGCTGGTGCTTCCAGCAGGAGGGACAATCTGAAAGGGGCAGGTCATGTTCCCTTTCATTTATTGCATTGCAAACACAGATGGTCAAGCCCTGGTAACCCTGGGCTGGGAAACAAGGCGAGAAGTTGGCTGTGGTCCAGGTAGGGCCCTGTGGAGGACCATGCAATGTTCAGTGCAACCTGGATTCCCATGTGTTCCCATGCCCTGCACTGACACACAGGATTTACCTGTATGTCACCAGGTGTTAGAAAACCTTCAGAAAGGTCACACCACTTGAATAGCTCTATCTGAAGGATTATTCCTCTCTGGCCAACAGTTGCATGAACAGCAATGTATCAAAACTTCTGTTCAGGCTGTATGTAGTTTGCCCAAGATATGCTGATCTCTTGGCATCAATATGTAGGCTTTATGACAGCACTGAATACTACTGTGCAGTCATCTTGTCAAAGGGTTGAACAGATTTTTCTACTTGTATAGATGCCACATTCCAGTTATTTGTCTCTTTCCACAAGGTGTCCTTTGTGATATGAGCAGTTGCACAGAGGAGGAGAACATGCTCTTCCTTGGATTTGAGATTTGGGAGGACAAACTGGTCTGGCGCACTGTATTTCCTGAGACCTGCACATTGTGACACTTGAAAGAGGAAACCTCTGGCTCCTGAAAACAAACATCATGCTCCCAGTATGTCTGACTAAAAAGCTTTATGATGCAAAGCAGAAGCATATGGGGGTCGAAGTAATCCCAAGCACAAATTTAGGCCATGTGGCAAATGGACTGGTAACAGCCCTAAGAAGAAGGACTTGGGGGTGTTGGTGGACAAGAAGCTTCACATGAGCCAGTCGTGTGTTGATAGCCCAGAAACCAGTCATGTCCTGGGCTGTATGCTCACCAGCAGTGTGGGCAGCAGGACAAAGGAGGAGATTCTTCCCCTCTACTCTGTTCTGGCAAAACCCCACCTGTAATACTGCATCCAGCTCTGGGGTCATCAGCACAGGAAAGACACAGGCTGGTTGCAGTATGTCCAGGGAATGACACATTTCTATTTTCTACCCTCCCTCTGTGGACTCAGAGACTAGTGAGCTCTGTGAACTGCCCATGCAATCACACTTCGTATTTCTTACACTCTGAAGAAGTAAGCAATATGTACTGTGCTCCCAAGCATGCATAAACAGATCACACCTGACCCAGTGCAGCAGCAACAGAAGTAGGCTGAGTAGTAATGCCAGTGGTATAGACTAGAATTTAACTCCACAGTGCTTACACTGGAGATGCCTCCCTACCTGAGAGCATGTTTTTGACAGCTGATGAGAGAACCAGGCATACCTATGGCAGAGAAACCTGATCAGCTAAGGTTTGATGTAAGGTTTGACTAACACCCTGTCCTGTCTTCTGCCATCATCTAGAGGAGATGCCTAAGGAAGAGAAAAAGAAAAACATTTCCTCCCTGAAGCCAGGGATCTGGAGTACACGATTCACCCCTCTGAATGCAGAGGTCCAAAATAAGGTAGTGAGTGATGCCCTGGAAGCTCCTGTTTCTGTTGGCTGTGGCAAGAGTGGAGAGTGATGTCTGTGAGTAAACACAGAAGCCATCTAAAATAAGTTCAGATCAAGCTTGTCTTTGCATTTCATAGCACCTAGATGTTCTTCTATTCGCTTTTCCAGTCTTGTTTTGAACTTAAGATACTTTCAGCATCAACAGGATTTCCTGTCGATATGGGTATGTTTAGCTGCATATTGTGAAAACTACTTTTCCTCTGCTGTGATCCTACATATAAAAACTGTATTTGGTATAATCACAATTTTTTAAATCAAGAGACACAATGAGCAATTTCTTCCTGTTTTCAGTCTTCAAGCTATACAAGTTTTTAATATCTGCTCTTATATGCTGTAAAGAACACAACTCATACCAGGGTGATATCTAAAGCAGCTCATGGTAATCATGCCGTCAAAGTCCCTGTCACTTTCAGGTGTTTGATGGGAGAGTTCACATTTTCTGCATCTCAAAGGTATGATGCTGGGGAGCTGCTGTAAGAGTCAATGCTGTGGCTATGCATTGGTGAATGTTTCCCTTTCAAAGCAGAGGGATTTCAGTTGTTTTCTAGCTTACACTTCTGAAGCGGTAGAGGAAAATGAAAACTTATGGCTCTGCAAGACTGTGACACAAAGCTGCAACGTCGCTGCTCACACAAGGGCCATGCATGGTCTCCTGTGCTGATGAGTGGATTTGAGTACTGCTATATTGTGTTTTGAAATGCACAAGAAAAATCCTGCTCCTTGCAGTAAAAAAACTCAACAGTAATCTACAAAAATTAAAAAGTCTCTGTCAATTGCTCATTACTTACATTGGTGAAGGCAACAGAAGGGAACTCTGCTTTCAGAACAGGCTCCAAGAACAGGCTGGTGTGCCTGTGGCTTTTTTCTTGTGTTTGAGGTAAGTTTTAAAGTTATATTTTTATTTAGAAGCAGTTTGAGATAAATAGACATGTCTGAATTGGCACATAAGAACCCAAAGTTGTGTTAGGCAAGAGCAAGGATAGTGGCTGACCTTCTCCCTCTCTCACCCTTGCACAGTTGCAGTCTTCATTTTAATACAGCACTCTAATATCAAGTGGTGGGGGAACAGGAAAATGAGAAAACATGAGAGAAAGAAGGAGGTCACATAATACTTTACCAACACTTTAAGGAAATGGGAAAAAAATAGTAAGAAAAAAATTATTTCTTCAACTTTTGAATTAATTTCACTGGTCAGCTTCTGCCTTCTTTATGTACATAGGCAGTCTAAATCTGGAAATCAGGACAGAAACTGAAGCTGGAGCAGAACAGCTAGTTTAGAGTTGAGAGAAACAACAGCAACAAGCAGACCTAAAGCATGCATAGTCCATGCAATGCACTGGAGTGCAGAAGACCCTGTGCTAGCACCAACTACTTCTGTCAGGTATCCAGGAAATAAGTCATTCAGACTTATTGACAACACCTCTTTGCTTTGGCAAAGTGTCAGGGAACACTGACCCAAAACAAATAAGGAAAACAAAGACAGTATATGACAAAGCAAAGGGCTGGTATAGGTCTGGGCTCCCAGCACTGTAAGAGCCCATGCCAGATAGCCAGACCATGAGGAAGATCCCAGTGCTTCTGCCCCTCGGGAGGGTCTCACAGTGCTGGGGACCAAGGCTGAAGGCTGGTGTAGAACATACAACCTCAACCTTGTTCTGACCGGTTGTTAAGCTTAGCTAGCTCGGTAGGTGCCCTCTAGCTACTGGAACCCTGCTGAGGATGTGTCTTGCACGGCTGTCCTGCCAATGGCATGACTTTAACCCTGCTAAGCCTTCCTTCTCCTGCAGAACTCCTCTACACCCTTACACTCTGGTTTACAAAATCCCTGCCACTGACCTCAAGTAAGTACTGTCTCCCAGCTCACTGCTGCCACCTCCTCTTACATCTACAGTCTCTTTCTGGCCACTTCTCATGCTTGTGGAAACCTATATGTGCCTCTGGTGGGTAATGCCACCAGAGCAGGTCAGCTCCTTTGGCCCCTGACAGAGCAGCATGCCCTGGGAGAACAAGGTTGTGTGCTAGGCCTCACATACAAAGTTTTTCACAGAAACTTTCCCTTGGGCTTCCACTGCCATGCAATGCTCAAGCCTTACCTGAGCTCCTGGAAAGGCTGGGCTCTGGTTCACCAGAGCCTCCACCACATCCCCCAGACTGCTTCCTTGGAACCATCCCATGTCCAAATCAGTGAAAACCACATCTTCCCATTGCAGGTGTACAGAATGGCTACAAGATGGTAGAGAGCAGGCTAGTGTAGAAAGGCTCTTGTAGCCAAAGGCCATGGCCCCAAGGCAGCAGGGACACCTCTGGTCTACAGACCTGCTGAAGGCAATCAGGGCCACTGGTTGAGGGAGTGGATGAGGCCAGAGCCAGGAGCCAGGCTTCACTGAGGTTCTTAAAGCACCTGGGGGAACTGATGGTCTCACTGCTGGCAGGTGCAACTTGTCGCAGCTTGCCTGCAATAAATTTGAAAATTTATTTCAAAATAAATTTGAAATAATTTGGGGTTAAACCTACTGCCAGCCCCTTTGGAAGCTGAGGACAAGTACACTTCAAGCTGCAAAGTTCCTTCCTTTCCCAAAGAGAGCACTAGGCATGAGGTTGCCTCCTTGCCTAGGTCCCCATATCTGAGGTAAATCACCCTAATCCTAAACACGGCCAGCCCAGACAGCACAGAAGGAAGCAGATGCACAATGCAAGCCTGTGCTGGGTTATACCACTGCTGCTCCCCAGCTAAGACAGGGAGGATGGCTGTGGATCCATTGTGAGCCGGCACAGGCAGGATGCAGAAACAACCACAAAAACACGGATGAAATGCAGAGTAAATTTACTTCCATTACCTCAACAACCAGACGATCCTCAAAGCAGGATTCAGGCAGAGTCACACAGACAGGGATGTCACAGACACCGTGGAGTCTGGTCCAAGCTCAAGGATCACCAAACCTGCTGTTTTCACATGTATATCAGGGATTATTACAGGCACAGTTTACCACTGAGATTTAATCTTTCCTGCAGCAAAGCAGGAATGTCAAGTGTGTTCAGTGGGGTGGTTCTAAGTCTAGCACTATGTTCTAGGCCTATGTTATATAAAGACAGATGTACCACTTACCAAACACACAAGACTAAATAACCATTAGTATATGTGTTTTTCTACACTCCACCTGCAAGACACTTGAGTGCATTTACAATCCTCCTTGCCAATCATCCCTTATTTTCCCACAATCAGTTATAAAGGCACTGGGGCAGTTCTGCTAAAGTTCTGCAGATCTTGTCTGAGCATCCCCGAAGAGCAGCTTCAGAACCGTGTCTTGACTTCTTCCTTGGTCTCAATGCTGAAGGGGTTTTCTTTGGCACAGAGTACCTCCAAACTCCAACTTAGGCTAGTTTGTACGGCTGGCAGGGTGCTCTAACCTACACCCACACTATGACGCAAAGCATCTGTGAGTATAATACCTGAAAAATGATACCAGCACATTTGCGGTTTAATGCTAGTTTGCTATTGAATCAGGGAAAACCTAGGTGTGGTCAAAAGGATATGTTTACAAAAGATGACAATGAAGGATGTGGCCCTGAGAAATCTAAATATCCTGAGATTTATAAAGTATATGTATGCTTATGTCCGGCTTTCTCAGCCTTCCCAGTCAAATGCTGCCGGGTCAAAAAGAAACAGGATTGTGTTAATTATTGCAGAACATTTGCATGTTAACAGACATCTCTGAGGAGACTCTGAAAGAGAAGGGGTTCCTGAAGGAAGAGTGATCTCAAAGGATCAGCTTTCTCTAAAACCGGGAAGCTGTTTATGAGTAACGGGGATTAAAGCCACAGAACCAAAGGTACATGGAGAAGAGTTGAAGGAAGCAGATGGTACTTGAAAGCTGTAGTAGGTTGAGGATGGCATAACAATGCAGCAACATCATGCTGTAAAGGTCTCCTGGTCCAACAGACCATTCACACACCACCCCGCTTGTTATTTGTCAATGTGTTTTCTTAAACAGCTCTGGTTACTCGGCTCTATTTGGAAGGTCTAATGGCATGAAATTTCTGAGGCTGTGTACCATTCACCCATAGCCCCAGCTTCCCTCTCTTTTTGTTCTGGAATGGCTTTCTTCTAAAGGAAAAGATGTAGCATGGACACTTAGCTGATTTGTCAAAGACCTTTTCATACACTGCTATCTTTCTCATTTAGCCCTCCTCTCTAACAGAGTACTGGTACCCAGATTTTGTACTGGGCAAGGTAAGGGGAAACAGTTATAGAACCTGGCAGGACTGGCAGTGTGTAATCTAGAACTAGCTCACTTTTCTTGTCATTGGGGAGGCAGGGTTGACCTGTGGATCCCAGCTCTGTGGGAGGACAGGTGAACAGAGTTGAAGGTGGCAATGCGAGGCACTCCACAGGTTGCCCCTCTGACAGTTCCAGAAATGGCTCCTGAGCATCTCACCAGAACACGTGTTACAACGGGCATTATCATCTCCTCCCATTTCCACTGAATAAACAGACAACAGGCCACCAGTTCCTTATTACTTTATGGAGCTAACGTATCCAGCAATCAGTAACCCTGGTAGCGCTGGCATGTCACAAACACCACATATAGAATGAGCTGTGGGGTGCCACCCCATGATTCACCACTACAGTAGGAAAGGCATGCCAAACCTCAAGTGCTTAGGCATTGTCCTGGGGACAGTTATGCTTGCTGCTGCAGAGAGGCAACTGTCCCCAGGACAGTCCTGGGGACAGTTGCCTCTCTGCAGCAGCAAGCATAGCACCCGCTGCTCTGCTGGGGTCCACACTGAGGGAGGCTGTGAGGGCCAAGGAGAAGGTGCAGACAGGACTGTTCAGTGGACAGGCTGCCACAGTGAGCTGCCAACAGCATCAGGGCAGGAGGGGCTGGCTCCAGTCTGTGTCAAGCTTGCAGGGCCCATCCTGCTCTCAGGGCTGGCGGGTTTCTTTGGGGGTCTGAATCACTGTCACCACATCCCGGCTGGCACACAGGATGGCCCTGGGCAGGCAGGGACACGCCTGGGGTGCTGAAATACCATGGGGTGAGCAAAGGTGACCCACAGTGACCAAGCCCAACCTAGCACAACAGTAGGACAGTGCAGGACTGCCATGTCAGAATTTTTATTAATAAAAAAAGTTACAATAACTTACTCCCTTTATCACACAAAGGGCTCAGTATAAAGAGCTCTGGCCTCCTAAGGTAACACAGGGAAGTGAGAGGTGGGTACTTTCATCCTCCAAGACAGCAGCCTTCACCTGTCCCCAAGGGGAAGTGTGGCCAGCACAGGAGCCACAGGCCAACAGAGCCTTTGCCACAGGGCCCAACCCAGGAACAACCTTCTGCCCCTGCCTGCAGCTGGTTCACAGGTAGCACAGACAAGACAGGGCACAGATGCTAAGTCTACAGAGACATGAGGGACTGGAAGCAAGAGGATGTGCAAGCTCTAGTGGAGGAGGAGAGAGAAATGTCTTCTTCTTTCCATAATGCTGAGGAGTCTGTGGAGCACAAAAAGTGAAGCAGCACGACAGTGGCTGCCTACAGGGACTGGCTGGAAGCAGCCTTGCCTGGCTGGCTGCTGCCTCATACAAGGTCTAGCCTGACAGAGGCAGGGGGCCAGCTGTTGCTACTTGTCACACTCCAGATCCTGGGCCCCCTCAGCACCTTGGTAGTGCATCTCACAGAACTCCTGAATGCGACTGCAGGCCTCCAAGATCATCTCCTCAGGCACGGTGATCACTACGCGGAAGAAGTTTGGGTACTCAAAGCACTGCAATGAGAAAAGATGAAGCTGGCAGATTACCTGGGACAGTGCCAGTTTTAGAGCCCTGCCTTGACACCATGAGCAGCATCAGTACATGAATATGGTCAATGTAGAGCAGCAGGGCTTGGTTCTTGCTCCCTTAGATGGTTTCTCCTGTTCTAAGCAAATCTCCCATCTCCATCTGTGTGGACATGATGCTCTGAGTGGGACAGGCCAGAGGACTTTGCGTGAACTGTGCAGACCAGACTGTGCAGGGAATGGGCTGAAAGGAGTTAGTGAAGGAGAGGTCTGGAGAATGTTCAAGGCCCTGTCCATATCCAGTGTTGGAAGAGAATTCAAGGCATAGATGTTCTCAGCCTTCCCCTATGTCTGCAGGGGTGGGGGACTGGAAACAGACTGAGGAAAGGAACATAGGTAGGAGCACTCCTCTGAGGGAGCACCTTCAGCAAGGACGTGGGGAGGGTATATGGAGTTCAGGGATACAGCTCTGCCAGCTTGAGAAACACTGGGCAAGCCTGGAGTTGGGAAGATTCTGGCAGCCTGATGGAAGGCTGATAGTGAGCCAGAGACTGCCACACACAGCACAAGGAGCTGACAGTCAGCTCCTACACCCTATTACAGACCATGGACACTTGCATATACAACTCCCAGCCTCTCCTCAGAGCTCAGGGATGCAAACCCCTACAACTTCTCCCACCATGCTTTGGCCTCGCAGTTCCTTGGGGCTCACCGTGGCTGGCAAGCAGAACACAGACTGCTCCGAGATGAGTCGCTCAGTGAACTCCACATCATTTTCAAACTCTGGAAAATGCTCCATCTCAATCTCAACCTGCAGCAGAGGGATATAACATGGCAATCAAGGGTACCAAAACTATCTACAGTGTCTTTGTTTACACACATGGCCACACAACTTCCCAGTCAAGTGCAACTGTCTGCCCTCAATTTTTGCTCATGATTTGGGCTGCCTGGGATGCAAGACAGAAACATATAAATGAAAACTGGGCTTCTGAAAACGCCTTCATTAACTACCTAAAGATGGAATTTCAGTTAAATGCTGCTTCAGTAAAAAAGCACCTGATAGAAGAGACACAGTAACCAATTAGAAGCGAAAAGGAATAAATAAGACATTGAGATAAAACTTGGTAGAGAACTCAATATGCATTAATAATCCTGTTATGCAAGAAAAAAACTAATGCTTTGGTTTAAAATAAAAAGAAATATAGCAAGGTCTAGAATATCATGAACAAAATAAATCCTTGTAGGATGATATAATTGGTAAAATTACATGAAAATGGTAAAATCTTCAATAAATATTTCTTTTCTGTAATTGGAAAGAAGGCAACTGTCCATCTCTCACATAAAACAGTGCTATTCTGGATATTTGTTTATAGAATCCTAGAATGGTTTGGATTGGAAGGGACCTTAAAGCTCTTTTAGTTCCAATACCTCCACCATGGGCAGTGCTGCCACCCACTAGATCAGCTTGTTCAGGGCCCCATCCAGACTGACCTTTATAACCAAAGAAAATTTTAAACATCTCATGAAAATATTCTTAAACAGATAGCTTGAGAGATAATTTGCATACAGAAGTTCTGAAAGAACTAGTAGAAAACAAAAATAAACACATGATTTCATTTGAAATAGATGGTCAGCTACTGCAGAAATACAGTAAGTATGAAAGAATCTTACAGCTGTGCCTCTACATAAAAAACATAAATGAAATGACCTGTGTAGCTCTGGGTAAAATTGGAAACAGGGTCAAGTAATAAGGATTTTTCTATAGAAACGAGTGAGACAGATACTGCAGTTGTCCAGTTCTGAGTCCACGTTTTAAGAGTGAATGAAAAACTGGAGACATTATGAGATGGAACAAAATAAAAGGAAAAAAAATTAAAAAATGTGTTAAAGTGTCATGAATGTCTCAGTTGAGCTTGATGAGATGAAAAAGGAAATTTCAGCACATTATAAACTTTAAAGCAAACAGGTATGGGAAAAGGCAGAAGAAGAGGCAACATCACAGGCAGAAGACAGGCATGCTAGCATGAAAAAGGCTACATCTTCTACAGGACATATGATAATCTGCCTTGTTTTATAGGGGCTTCTTGTTGACAGCTGGCTTCATATCCAGGTAAAACAGCCTTGTCTGGCAAAGTACAAGTCATGGAGTTCTGTGTAGGAGCAAGTGGGTTAAGTGTACTGGCCTCAGTTCTGTGAGCAGTGAACAGCATATCCTGGCCTTCTGAAGTGACCACGGGATGCATTTACCTCACAGGGCAATATGAATATGCACAGTAATGGAGACCTGATGGCAAGTACCAATCTGAAACACTGACTAGCTCTGGCAACCAGACCTAGTGTGAGTATTGGCGATCCTCACTTACCATCAGGTACATGGCTCCAGCAGGCCTGACAGGCTGAAGGCCAGGGATAGCTGATAAGGCAGCATAACAAAGGTCAGCATTAGACTGAAAAGCAAAAAGGAGAAATTTCAAAACAGGAGAATTTCCAGGAAGCAGCTCAGTGATTGGAAGCCAAACTCTGGACTGGGACTATGAACAGGTTTGCCTAGTGTAAATAATGGGACAACAAATGCAAACAGCATGGGAGATCATGGCCTTGAGTACAGCGGGCGTTACTGAGCTGAGCTTAGCAAGACAGCAGCAAACTCCATCCCCTGAATTAGCAGCTCCAGCTGCAGAGCTAGGCTGCCTGAAACTTATCACAGCCAGTATTTCTGCCCGTTCCATTGTCTCCTGCTGGAATTTGATTTGTTGGGTCATCCTAATCACAGACAAAACTGCACCGCCAAGTAGAGGGGAGGAGAGGAAGAACAATGAACTAAAGAGAAAGGAGTCCCTCCAAACAATCTGTGAACAGACCTTCTTGATCTGTAACAGCCTGTTTACCTTGAGGATGCTTAGGGTGTTGTGGTAGAACTCAGGTGGCGTTCGGTGCAAGATACGCTCCAGTGCTCCTTGGACAATTGTACAGGGTCCTAGGATCCTTTGACTCAGTCTTAGAAGGCCATCCCTGATCTGAGAAAACATCATATTTGCAGCTTAGATGATGCTTCCCTAAAGGAAAGGAACAGCTCCAAGGCTCACTTCCTGTATTTCTACAGCAGTTCACACCCTTCTCTTCAGTGAGCATACAGAGTACTAAAGAACATTTGTTTGACTATATGACAGGTTTAGCAGACTATTTACAGTGTTATTCTCTGTTCCTCCATTGCAGATTGAAATGCCAACAGAGACAACCTTTGGAGCTTCCCAATCTGACTCAAACCAGGCTGGAATATAGATAATACAAATAAAGCCAGAGCTGTTCCAAATACAACTTTGCATTTCCCTTTCGTTTGTGCCCACAATCCACACTTTCAAAGCCAGGCAAGGACAATCAACATTAGCTTTTCTGCTCACTCATTTGGTCCTCTCTTCTCCCTCTTCCTCTGCAGAGAGCCTTGTAGGTGGAAAGGTCACTGCAGTAGATGGTTGTCCTTGTAACACAGCTGAAAAATAGCCAGATAAAGTACTGGCAGCACTGCAAGGTGCTTTGTTCTAACTTTTAAGAGAAACCATGTAAGAGCACATAGACACCACACATGGACTCCACATGCCGGATAAGCCATGCAATACTTTCAGTGCACACTGGAGCTATTTGAGAAGTTGTGAGCACAGGAAAAGGACAAGGCATATATTAATGAGCAGTAGAGTCACGAAGTGAGTTACAGTGTAGATGTGGGTAGAAGGCCATGTCTGGGAGCAGATGGAGTAAAGAAGGGACATGAAAGAGGGGCAGAAAAGCAGGTAAGCACAATTAGGTGACACCCACGTGAGAGCAAAAGAGCAGTACCTGCCTGTATCAGTTAAAGACCTGGTGATCCACATACTGAAGACTCTGCAAGTCTGTTGCCATGACAGCAACACAGCGGTTCTCACCTCATTACCAAAGATGTCTCTCCTGTCATGAATTAGGATCCAGCCCATCCGCCAGCCAGGAACTAGCCATCGCTTTGCCAAGCCACCACAGGACAAGATTGGCACATTGGTGCTGAGAGTTGCAATGGGTTCATACTTGCAGTCAGCAAATACCTATGACCAGAGACCGTGTTAGGGCTGTCCCTGCCTCTTACTGGGCGTGAGCATGAGGCTTAACAAGAAGGGATGCAGGGAAGCAATGGGAAATCGAGGGTGAAAACTCACAGCTTCTAAGTATGAACATGGTAAGTGCACAGACATAAAAGCAAGTTGTTTGGGAAGAGGAAGGGAACTGGACATGAGAGGTTTCCCCAGGACTGTGCACCAAAGTATTGGGAGCTCCAGGCATGCACCCAGGCAGCATTGGGAGTGCAAAGGACTGCAACTGACACTCACCATGTCTCCGTAGATCTCATCAGCCAGGATGGGCACACACTGTCTTGATGCCACTGTGGAAGAGAGGGCATTCAGCCTGGCCACCTGCATCCTCCATAGGAACAGACTTCCCCTTTGCTGCAGGGCCTGGCAGAGCTCTGAGGGAAGCTCAGAGGCACAGGGTCCCTACCTTCCTCCTACAGACTGTTCATTTGGAGAGCCTGACCACTGGGGATCCCTGCCCTGACTGAGCCTAGTTCTGCTCCAATTGGTGGGGACTGGCAGCACAGTCCTCCCTGTCAGGACAGGGCTCAGGAAGCACAGGGATCCTGTGAACACTCCCCATGCAGAGCCAGAAGGGAGAAATGAGCAGTCCAAGTCACACAAAGCTTTTGAGGAAGACACATGCTCTGCATGTTCTTGCCTAGATAAGACAGCTCCTCCACACTGAGCAAGCCCTAATTCCTGAGGTGAAGACAGACAGAAGGAAAGCCCTGGGTCATGTTGCTGCAGTGATTCAGACAAGAGCAATGGGGACAAACACTAGACTACAACCACACCCCAGGCCCCAGAAACACACAGGCAGGCTCACCTGCCAGGATCTCCTGGAGGTGGCTCTTGCTGAACACAGAGCCACAGGGGTTCGATGGGTTGTTCACAATGAGGCAAGCTGTTTTCTCATCCACCAAGGACTCCAAGTGCTCCAAATCAATTTCCCAGGCTTTCTCTGGCTAGTGAAGTGAAGAAAAGGGGAAGTAAAAGCTGAGGAACTGGACTTGCCACACAAAGTCAGGTGTGCCAGGGCACCCAGGGTTACTCATGTCGCCTTCACCCACTTCCCAGGCAGAGTCAGGGTATTTCCGAGAGGAGAAATGTCAGGGCTGCCCCTTCCAGGCCTGCCACCACTTACCAAGAGGTTATACAGTTTGACCTCTATCCCCATAGACAATGCCAGAGTCTTGTAGAGGGAGAAGCCAGGCCGTGGGACCAGGATATTCTGGCCTGGGTTGGCCAGCACTGCCAAGGCAAGCTCTATGGCCTGGCTGCAGCCACTTGTTAAGATGACATCCTGCAAAGAGCACAGAGAGGTCAGTGGGAAGCACAGCCACTCTGAAGTGCTCCAGACACACCGGAATGACATAACATGCAGGCTCAGCTCTGCCAGTTAGAGCTTCTCAGCCAAAAAGACAATGCCAGAGCCTGACTGAAAGCAGGGAAACATTGGTTGGTGGAAAGCACAACCTCCTCCTGGGGAGGGTGGAGGTGAAGGGATCAGGGAAGGGAGGAGAGCAGCAGAAGGCCACCTTGGGACAAGGTGATTTGGCTAGCCTTTAGTCCTGTAATTCTCCAGGGAGAGCTGGGGTAGGGCCCTCATACCCCATGGTCTGCAGGCAGCACCTTGTCTGCACTGCTGTGGGAGTGCCTCGGCTGGGCACCAGTACCTGGGCCTTCAGTGGTGCCTCTGGGCAGTCATAGTATGCAGCCACAGCTTCCCGGCAGGACTGGTAGCCTGAGGAAAGAGGAGTCAAACACGGAAGGGAGGTTTATACAGATTCTTTCCTTCTTGTTACCAGTACTGTTTCTTTCTTCTTACCAGTACAAGGCTCACAGCTGCTGCCCAGCTGGGGAAAGCCCATTTGGTGGTGTCCCAGGGTGGCAGAGACTGTCCTGCCTCAGGCCAAGCACCATGCAGCCCCAAGGCTGGGCCAGGATGGCCAAGAGCAGGGACAATCCTTGGGCAGGGAGGCAAACTCTACCCGCAGCATGTCCCAGGTACAGAATTGACAGGAGCAGAGTGGAAGGTAGCCAGGGAGTTTTCTGAGCCAGAAGGAAGCCAAGTGTGATGACACGGCTTTCATTGCTTAGTGATGGCACTGGGGCAGCCCTCCCTGTCACCAGATGGAGGGTCCCATGATACAGGCATGATCTATGCTCTGTGCATGCTTTTAGCACTAACTGCAAATAAGGCTCATGGTGTCAGTGAAGTCAGGGAGCCCAAGGGGAGTCCTAGTTAAGGCAGATCAGAAAGGAGCTTGGCTATAACCCATCACAGGGGGACACAGTCCCAAGCTCTTCTGGGTTCTTGATACCCTGTCTGCCTCAATGGCTGGGGCAGCAAACAGCTTCTGCAGGAGCTCTGGGTCTCAAACAGCCCATGCTGTTTGAGAAAGAGCATACAGGTGTGTCTGAGGGATACATATACTTGTGTGTTCATGTAACTGTTGGTGAGGACAGCTGTAGGGTTCTAATGGAAAGACATCTGTGGGCTCCATATACCTGCTGTGGAGTAGGAACTGGCACGACTTCATCCAACTCTCACAGGATGAGCTTTGTCAACTTACCAACAGATGGAGCATAACCATTGTACTGTCCTGAGTCCAAAACCTCCTTCACAGCCCGTGTGACCTCATCATTTGTGGGAAGGTTTCCAAAGACCGTTGGGTCTCCTTTACGAAGATTGAAAAAAATAGTAAAGTCTTGCTGATCTGTGGCATGCACAGAGCTGTGTGGTTGTCTGACCTATCCCTTGGTGTTTGCACAAAGTTTGTGCTTCAGAGCCCTGCAATCTGTCAGCCACACAGTTGATCCAAATACCTGGAGACTTCAGCCACAGGACTATGCTCACCTAAAGACAAGGAGATCATGGTTTTCTTTGGGTTGGGTTCCACCTTCATGCTGTCTACGATGGCTCGGACAGGATTGAAAGTCTTCTTTGACATTTCAGAAGCCCTAACAGCCCATCTCGGCTTCCGACCCTTCACCTTCCCTGGTGATATGGTGTTCCCAGTGTTCTTGAGATGAACATCTAGCACAGGGGCATGATCTCCATGGCCATTCACTTGGATCAGGTATGAGTCCATCCTGAGAGCTGTCAGTGCAAAGTGAATTTCCTGGGCTTAGTTAACACACGTCAAACAAAGAATCTGTCCATTTGGACATAAGTAAAACTTCTGAAAGCTGTAGACACTACCTCCTGCCTATGGACAAGGCAGCAGCAGCAACTAGGACCATATTTGGTGCCAGGATGTAGTGAAACCCCATGCATAAGTGAGAGAGCAATACAGTGCCAAAGAATAAGGCACTCCTCTGTGTTAGCTGCACCATTGCCTAGCATGGACCTCCTTCACTGAGGAGAAAGCCCCGCTAAAGCCAGCAGCCAAGAATTAGGGCATCTTGTAGTCATTGCTTGACTGCAGATTCAATATTCTACTGACAGAAGGACCAGGTCACCCATTTTCTCCCCCCAGCCATCAACTTGCACACCTCAACCTGCAAACACAAGGGCCGGCCCACTATGTGATTTCATATCCAGAATGACAGACAGAAATGCAGCACTATAAATCAAAAATCAGATGCCAAAAAGGTAGTTCTTCTCCAATGTTATCAGGATGCACTGGGCAGTAGCAGGACAGAGGTTAGACACTTGTCAGCAGAGAACAGCCCAGCCCAGAGAGCCTAGAGCAAAAGGCAATGTTTAGGAAATGGAGCAAGACCAGTATGGCCAAGAGGGAAATACAGGAGGCAGCACTGCCTCAAGCAAAGGGCCTGTAGTTCAACCTGAAACTGAGTAACAAGCAAGGCACAGCAGAGGAACTTCAGGCCTTCAAGACCTGAAAATGGACATGAAAGTGACTTACACACCCCAGCATCTTATACCCAGAACACAAGCCAAGACCAGGCAGGAAAAGCCTAACTTGCAAACTACTGATGACTCAGGGATTTTTCACTTGCAGTTTAGGGATAGGGTACAGAAGAAGAGGCAGACCTCCTGAGACACAAAGTCCATTCTTGCTGATACTGGCACACTACATTGTAATCCTTCCACAAACTGCTTATGCTTTCTATTCTGTCCTATTTCTCTGCTCCACTGAAAAGCAATTCAGTGAACAGTGGCCCTTTCCTGATAGTAGTTACATAGCCCCATACTTGCAGACACAACACAGCTTCCCCTTCCTTGTTGCAGAGACTGAACCAGAAGGGCTGTAGTGTTGCCTGGTTCAGGCAGGATTTGCTATCTGAACAAATTTTGTACTGTTTCAGTGAATTTTGCATCTAGAGATGCCCCATGCTGCTGCAGTTACTCTCTCAGCAGTGCCTTATCAGGCCATTTATAGCAACCCAGGCTGATCTAACAGGGTCACAAAGCAAGACTTAAGCTTTTCTGCTGAAACCTTCTGGGTTTCCTTTCCACCAGAAGAAAGTTGGCTGAAGAAATATACAGCAGGGCTGCACAAAATAACCTGATTCTAGAAATGAGCCATGTATCTCAGTTCAACAGCTGGGCTTTGTCCCAAAAACATAGTCTATCCTAGCAGGGCCCTTACACCACCCTGCAACATGGTTCTTCTGAAAAGCGGAGCTGTAGACACAGGTACAATAGATGCCGTCAACGTAGGCAGCCAGGGAAGAACTCCTCACTACCCACCTGAAAGAAGCAAGACACCAGAGCATAGCACTTTACCTTCTACAGCACAGACAGGGAGACACCAACAAGCTTGGGGGTCCAGTCCCTAGTTTTCATCCAGGACAAATCCCCTTGAGAGGAAAGTCCTGTGAATTCTTGCCCATGAAATAATCCCCAAAACTGGGCGTTGAGACTGAATCATTTAGCCATTGGCTCACAGAGAGGGCTGCTCTCCCCACCCAAAAATGACCTCTCCTCCCCTTTGCAGTTGTAGTCACTTCAAACACCTGGAACATGGCTGTGCATTAACTCTTTCTGGGGGCAGTCTACGGACATAGCTTGGCTTCCTGGGGTGCCTGGACTGCCATCCTCTGCCACCACTTTCCTCTGTCTGCAAACACTGCTGGGGACAAATCTGCAGAGTCCAGGTATTCCAGCACTAGCACCTTGTAATTCATTGAGAGTGGATTGATAGACCAAAAAGACCAAGGAAGCCATCAGTCTGTCCTGACCTAAGAGTTTCTGGGATCTCAATGCACCAGCTGATAAACACCAGTTTGTGGTTTCATTACAATTGGAAGGCATCTTCCTCAATAAACTAAAGGGAGGAAAGCACTTCCCTAGACAGTATTTTGGAGGCACCAGGACCAGAAGGATTAAAGTAAGCTCAAGTTGTCATTGGCTTGGAGGGTGGTTTTTTTGGGGACTTTTTTTGTTTGTGGTTTTTTTTGTTTGTTTGGTAGGTTGGTTTTTTGTGGGTTTTTTTTGCTGCAAGACCCAAGTAAACTCATAATTCTGGCAGCCAGCAGAAAGTATGCAATTCTTCCCTCTTTGATGGTACTGCAAACCACAGATGATAAATTCCCAGAAGGCCCTTTCTTGCTAAGTGATGTGAACCTATGGCTTCCTGCCTCTCAATTCCTGCATGGCTAGGATAAATGAGACATCTGCACTCCTCCTGCCTTCCAAGGGCTGCTCCAGGACCCTGAATTCAACACAATCATCAGTAAGGCTGCAGCTCCCCAGGTGACACGAGTAACCCCTTCCCTCAGTGCTGTGGCTGGGCTAACACTGCTGGGGAGACATGACCTGCTGTTGACCCCAGTACTTCTGGGGTCAGAAGTGGGCACTTCTGAGGACACAATGGGGGCCAAGGATTCAGGGCTGGAGGCAGGTTGGAAGGCGGTGGAGGGCAGACAGCAGGTCTAGCCAGGATACTTAGCCCCAGACTGGAGGGTAGACTTCTCATTGAAACCAGCCCCAAGGCCTTTGGATAAGGAATAGCACCTTTAAAAACCCTTTTACAGAGAAACATCTTGTATTTGAAGCTGTTTGGACTGTCTTCTGCTGAGGGCTGCACAGTTTCTCTCTTCTTTTGACTGAAACCTGACATGAGTAACCTTCAGAAGTTTATGCAGGCCCTCTCCAAGCACGTACAGGTTATTTTCTCACTTCCCCCAGCTGGCCCCATCTCTTGCCATGCTGCAGCCCTGGCAGGGTTAAACATGGCATTGGGAGGCCCCAAGGACGATGCTGTACGTTCTGCCTAGCAACAACCTCTAAACTGACGCAACTGGAGCTCGACCCGTCATACTGCACACAGCAATGGGGTTCAGGGCAGGCCACAGTGGAAGCCTGTTGCCAAGGGGGACGGGAAATGTGGCTCTGGAGATGTAGGAGGCTCAGTTACATAAGGCTGAGAACCTGGTGAGAAGCAGGGTGAGGACAGAAGGGTACAACAGCATCAGTGAGTTTCTCCCACTGTTACTATGCCCTTCTCCTCTCACTGCCTGACTCCAGTCCTCCTCCAGATGCTTTCACACGGGTATGCAGCCCTTATCCTCCTCCCTTGTTGTGCACATGGCTTCCCAGGACCAAGCATGAACACACAAACTCAACACTTCGTATTCTAGAAATTTGGCCAAGCCATCCTTCTATGGTGCAGTGAAAGAGGCAGCCATACTCTGCAGGATGCATTTCTGCCAGCAAGGCTGCTGTTTCTCTGGACTGTCAGGCCCTACACTCCCCACTAGCACTCCATCCCACTGACTTGCCTCCACCCTCTGTAGTTTGCTCCTCTGACCCAGCAGGTCAACCCCACAGGTATCTTGTGCATACCTCTTCAGATCCCTCTTTCTTGTGTAGCTTGAGCAATTGATTTTTATCTCTTCCCATTGCAAGGAGAAACTAGTGATACTTCAGCATTTTTTATGGTACTGCCATCCTCTGGTACCAGGGCTCCCAGAGTCCTGTTTCTGTGTGCAGAGGTGAAGCCAGTAAGACCAAGCAGTTCAGCTTCCAAACTGAGCTGCAGTCATAAAGCAGGGCTGACAAACAGCTGCTTGAGGGGAGCAGAGGCTCAAGCATTGCTGCACTGACAAACCTCTCTCTGTCAGGCTGCAGGTAGGTCATACACAAGGATAGTTTTGCCAGTTCAGGGTGCACTGCTGCAGGGACAGACACCCAACTAGTACTCTGCATAAAAATCCACCAGGGTTGGTAACAAATCACTTCACTGTTACCTCCTAATATTCTGCTTATTTTTTCAGCAATTTTTGTCTGCTTCTTTCAAGACACTGGTACAGCACCAGCCACTTCAGGTTTTGTGTATATCCTAATCTCTATTTGGTCTCTGCATTCCCACTTGAATTAGCTTTTAATAAGCAATTATATGATTTTTCCTTTATCCTTTTTTTTTTTTTTTTAATCAATTTACTGTTAAGGTCTCAGATGAGCAAACAGCAATAAAGCCTCCATGTCTCTCATGGATGTTGTGTCTGTTTACAGATTGTGATAGCATCATTATAACACTGCAGCAGGTTTTCTGAATACAAGGCACAAATCTTGTCCCTGACAGGCCAGGTTACCCAGGCACTCTGAAAATACATATACTCAGAGTTAAAGCTGTCTGATCATGTAGGCAGGGCTGCTGTGCCAAACCTTCATATATCTGCATGAGCCTCTGATCAAGTGATGGTGATGCTTGTGCCTCCAGCAATCTTAATTGCTGAAATGGAGTATAGCACCTGTTACCTCTTTGCATAATCAGAGCAGAAAAATCAGCTCCAAAAAAACCCAGCTACGCTCTCCAAAGCTGTGCAAACACCATATTTAAGAGCCAGAAAGATGGCGTAATCCACAAAGAGTGGCTCAAAGCCATAACGGGGTAATTAAAAAATTTACAATTGCTACAGTTTATCTGTCTGCCTGTGCTCAGGATCAATTTTGATTTGATCTCAGAAACAAAAATCTGAGATATACTGAGATTGCACAGTCAGTCAATTTTGATTTGATCTCAGAAATAAAAATCTGAGATATACTGAAATTGCACAGTCTAGCTAGAGATGCCTATTCTGGAAAAGCATCCTGTTTTGTATTGCAAGTGGTTTGCAGGATGCTTTTGCCACTGGTGTGAGCTGGGCTTTGGAACGCAGAGCACTGGCATCTAGGGGCTGTCTGGTCTCTGCATTTCTTTTGGAAGGAGAACAAGGTGGCTCCCACAGTGCACAAATTGAGGGCATTACAGCAGGGACAGGGACCCTGCCTAGGCTCCTGGCAGAACTCTCCTCTGCAAGCCCATAGAAGATTGAAAACAGTTGTGTTAACACACCTTAATGAATATCATCTCCTACTGTTTGCCATTTCCCTCCATCAGGAAAACCAGGGAATGTAAAAACCAAATGCTTTCACGACTATGGCATCTTGTGTGCCTTCCACACCACCAGCACCTGAAAATGCACTGCAGCAAACTGATAGTAGCTGTGCTGGGCACAGCAGACTGCACTCCCCAGCCACCAACCACTGTGGCTGGGAAGGAACAGAATCCAGCAGGTACAGGAGCCTTTCCTTGCTCAGCCTGGCCCCTGAGTCCATTGCCAGCACACTGAGAGACACAGAGTGCACTCCGGGTTTGTGGGGAGTTGGAAGCACCAGAAAGCTACAGGCCCAACAGCCATGATGAAAGACTTGCAGCTCCTGTTACAGATGCTGAAATGAACATTCCACAAAGTGTGAGTGTTACTGGCTCCTGAACGCAGACACAGTGAAAGAAAACATCTTGTCCAGACTTGCGTCTGTTTACATCCAGGTAAATATTATCCAGGTAATATTTAATAAATAAATAAAACGCATATCCTGTGTTTGACTTATGACTTCAGAGACTTGAGCTGTTGCATGATATGTCATGGCAGCTGTCCTCCAATGGCCTTGGAGCCACTGGGACAGTGACCAGCCAATGGGGGTGGGGTAGAAAGGGGCACAGTGGCTTTGTGGGATGACATGACACTGTGAGCTTGAAGTGGGTGGCATGGGCAGCACCAGCACTTCCTTCTCACATGAACACAGACAGGCCAGCCTTCTCATGACTGAATTAGAGCCCCAGTGATGGAAACCTACCATCTGCTGACTAATCTACTCTTGCAACAACTGCTCATCTCCTTATAAAATGGTGGAGTTGGAGTGTGTGTGAGAAACATTGAGGGTGCCTAAAATACATCCCTTTTGCTTTAAGCTAAGCTCTCTGTTTCCTGACCATGCCAACATCAGATAGAGTGAACAAAATATTTCCCTGCTCTTGACAGCAGATTTTTACAAGTCTGCAAGTTGTCTAGACACCCCTCTATTAACAAGTTTGCAAGCTGTTAATAGACGCTTGTTATTTCAAATGAGATGTCTCTGATCAATCTTTTTCTCATAGTTTATATTTCTAGAGATTTCTTTTGCTTTCTTCTGAATCCCCTCGAGCTGATCCTCACGTCTGGAAACTATGCAAGACTGAGACCAAGCCAGTGCTGAAGTGGGGGCAGAAGAATTTCTTCACATGTCCTGCATGAGACATTCCTGTTCATACACCCTAGAAATGTTAGTTTTTTCGCAACAGGATGACATTGTGGACTTGAGTTCAGTTTGTCATTCACAATAACCTCCAGTTCTTTTCTACAGTACTGCTCTATCGTCATCATGCTGCACTCATTGTCCCTGTGATTATTTATTTATGCGGGACAGTCAATAAATCTGGTTGTGGTGTTCAGCAGTGATTGGGCTGCAGCTCCCAGCTGCCTCAAACTGGAGACGTATGAGGCAGTTCATTACTCGCTCCTACCACTTTACCCTCCAAGTTCCCAGGGAGGGCACTGAACCAGGTCAGAGCTCTCGGTCCATGGCAAGCCAAACCAGGCCCTTCCCTCCCTTAGTGGAGCAATGATATCAGAAGTAGCCAGGAACAAAGAAGCCAATAATAATAATAGTATTAATAATAGTATTAATAATAGTAATAATAGTAATAATAATAATAATAATAATAATAATAAATTACAAAGAGAAGCCAAAACAGTGGTGAAGATTAATACTGGTATCTTTGCGGCTTCCAATTGCTCTGTTCTGCTGACTGGTATTTGTTGCAGTGAGAACAGGAACCCCAAAGATGATGCTGACTAAGTTCAGCTATGGTACTTTGAGCAGGAGTGAAGTGACACAAAGCATGTTTTTAAGATTTTTCATTATAGCAACAGAAATGAAATAAGACTGACTCATTTCTACAGTATCTTGAAGCTCAAATCTCACTTTTTAGCAGCAAACACTCTAGTAAAACACTGAATACATCTCCAACAAAGCAATACTTCCTGATTCTGTCTTTGAACAAGTAAATCACACACTGAACAAGTAAATCATACACAAATCCAAAGAAAGCTTTATCTCAGTTTGTTGGATGACCAGCAGCAACACTCTGCATTAGAAACACTTATTTCATCCCTTCTTGTGACATATGATTATTCGACTTAATTCTTCATGTCCCTTTCATGTCAGTTAAAAGCTCTACTAAGCAAAATGGCACTGTGCATGACCCTAAAAGTTCACAAAGGGTTGCTAAAGCTTTTAAACCTATCCAGCAAGGAGGCCTGCTTTCTGGCACGTCAACATGAGTGATGCAACACATGCAGATGAAAAGGTGTGTGCAACAGCCTCACTGCTGAGCACCTGCACTATCTCGAGTCCCTGTCCCAATGGATTCTCCATTTTCTAATTTAGCACACAACTTCTGTTCCCTCTATCTGAACTGGGCATTGAAACAATGGTTCTTTTGTTTTCCTTCTCTCTTACCTCAACCTAAGTAAATTTTAAGATGCATTTTCAGATCTCCAGTCCTTTGTGGAATCAGGTGAAATGTTGAGGAGAGTTTCCCACAGTGCTGAGGTGCAGTTTACAGGCTTTTCACCATATAAGTCTATAGGGTTATTGTTGTTGCTCCTGTAGAGACAGAAGGGTGAAACAGCCTTACTGTTGCCACCAGTCTTACAGATGGAGGAAATGTATTTCTGCATCTTAGAGACAAATTTGGACCTCTCAGGGCATATATTCAGGTATTATGTCTTGCAGTGTAACTGTTTTCCCAAAAATGTGTTTTCCTAAACGTAATGAAAGTATTTCTTTGCAATTTTTTGCTGTAAAAGCAGAAAGCTTTTTAAAAGGCAGTGTTTGTTCAAACTCTTGAATAAAAGAATTTGCTCTGTGAATGTGGAGTTTTCTGTATTTCCAAATTGTCCTGCTGTTTACTTTTCTCCCTTTCCTGAATCAGGTCTGCCCTGAGAAATGCTGATACTAGTGCATGGGTGAGATCCTGGAACTTGACTTCACTCCAGCCACGACCGATAACCACAGGAGTAATTCATCACCCCCTCTGCTGGCAGGTGCTGTAGGTGATGGCTGCTGTGCTAAGGGGTCTGCCAGGATGGGAGGACAGACTTGGCAGCAGGGCATTATCGTCAGTAAAAAGGTCCCATCATATAGTCTGAAGTGGCCTCCAGCAAAAAGACACAAAAGGGGTCTATTTGGTTCTGTATGGCTAAATATAAGGTAACGTATCTAAAGAAAATTACCTGAATGTGGTCTGCCAAGGGTTGAACTGGAACCTGACAGTTGTGCTGCAGGACAGATCCCAAGGTGTTAGTGACTGTACCTGGAGACACAGGCTCTGTGCTGGGGCACTTGGAGAAGCAAAAAAATGCTGTGCATTGCCAGGACAAGACAGAGACGGTTGTTTGGCGGTGATGTAAACTGCTGGTGCACTTGTGTCTTGAGTGCTGCATGGAGGTGCAGTCACTGCATGGCAGGATGAATTTAGGGGGGTTAGGGCAGGCCCAGAGAGGCTGGGAGTGAGGTTGCATAAGGGAACAGAGAGGCCCAGACGAAGTTTACAGAGGCACGACGTGGCAGAAAAGCTGAAAAAAGAGCAGTCACCAAAACTCACAGCACAGGAAAAAGTAGCACTTGTACAATTGTGAAAATTTAGTTAGTTAAATTTAGTCAGTTTCCAATGGGTATGAACAAGCATGTTCTGTGGTAGGTGGGAAATCTCGAGACGTTATCGCCACAAGGGGCTGCGGAGACAGTGTCCGTGGAAGCGAAGGGGAGCGGGCACACATGCCAACAGCTGGTGAACCGTGCGCAGGTGCCGGAAGACCGCGCACCGGCGCCGAGGAGCTGAGCACCTTCAGGCGGGGCCGGAGGTTCTGCCACTTTAGAGAAGCGCCGTCGGGGCTGAGGCGAGCGGACGAGACGGAGTTCACCGCGCCGGCAGTACCCCGGGGCGGCCCGGGGCTGCCCCCCGTGCCCAGCGCCGGCGGAGCAGGGCCGCGCCGGGCCATGGCGGAGCTGGGCTGCCACCGGGCCGCNTCCGACTCGGCGCCGGGGGACCCGGATGGGTCACTGTCTTCCTTGCCATCATCTCTCCTTAGCGCCGTACCCGGAGCAGAGGCAGAGGGGTCGCGGGGAAGCCGCGCCGTGCCGGGGCCGCTGGAGCGTCGCCGCTGCCTGTACCTGCACACGGGCCGGGGTGAGCGCGGCCGGCGGGAGCCGCTCCCTCCGTCCTGCGGAGCGCAGCGTCGGGCCCGGCTACCTCCCGGGCGCTCCTCTGTGGCCGCAGACTCACCTCGGCCTCCCCTCCAGCCTGCTGCCAGATGGTGGAGGTCCTGCTCGCCGTCCTGATCCTGGTCTGCAGCTCCGTGTCCTGTGGCTCGGCGGGAGGATACACCGGCCTCCCCGCGCTCGGGGGCATCTACTACTACCAGTACGGCGGGGCCTACAGCGGCTTCAGCGGAGCAGATGGGGAGCGAGCCCAGCAGCTTGACCAACGTTTCTATCTACTGAAGCTGCCCATTGCAAGGGCAGCGATGGCCGTGGGAGGGTGTCTCCTGGTCTTCCCTTGTGTTCTTATTTTGGTTGGTGTTCTGCGGGTCCCGTGGCACTTCCCAGCATGGCTGCTAATTGAATGCACCCTGTACATAGTGATTGCAGTTGGCACAGTGCCTGCTCTCTACTATTTCCTCCATTCTCTGCTGAGCACTTATAATTCATCAGTGTGCAAAGAGAGAGAGCAGCTTTATCAAAGCAAAGGTTATCAGGGCTTCTGGTGCAGCCTGCATGGGACAGAGATTGCTGCTGGCCTCTTGGGCTGCATGGCTGCGATGGCATACCTGCTCAGTGCAGGCCTAGCTGTCAGAGATTACAGGGCAGCTCATGAACAGAAACAGAAGCCACTGCAATTATAAGAACTTTCAAATGATTCCTCCACTCCAGTAATGGTCTTGATTTTTGCCAGTCTCCTTACTGAGATAAAAGCAGTATGCTTTCCTTTCTTCTGGACAGTACAGCCTTCATACTGCAGAACACTCACCAAGCTGGCATAGCTCTAAATATGGTAGAGTCAGGCTATTCCTAACTTGAATTTGTATTATTGAATTATTAGTGACTCAAAGCTGATGAAATGGGTTGTCTCTGCTTCACAGGCAGCCCTTCCATCCCACTCTCAGGTGTCTCCTTCTCCAGTGAAGCCTTGCTGCAAGTACTGCCACTACATGCTTCTGCCAGCTAACAGCTTTTTGTAGCTGAAACTGTCTTTACAAAAGGCATGTGACTGCTGAGAAAAGAGCTCTTAAAAACAAGTGATTGAGGCCCATGGTTGTGACAGCTAAACATTGCTTCCTTGTAGGTCTCTTGGAATTAACAGACCAGTGTGAACATGACTATTATAAGGCCATGAAAAAATCCTGAAAAAACCTTGCAAACTCAGCCTAACTTGTGATACAATGCCTTTTCAAACTCCTGGAGAGGGCATATTTTTGTATGAAATGGTCTTATAACTTGTATACAAGAGTTTTGCTTAAAAAGATGCCCTGAATTGGGATAATCAGACAAAAGCTTTATAAGATCAAATGGGGGATTGAATATAAAAGTATAGTGTTTTCAAAAAATACATTTTCAATGTACAAGTTGGAGAAATGAGATGCTGCTCTTATTTCTTTTTAGAAAAACTTTTATAGGAAATTTAACTGGGAAAAGTAGCACTAGAATCACCAAGTTATGCCTCAAAATGAAATGCCACTTCAGAGCAGTGTCCACTGTGTGCATTGTTCATATGAGGATGGAACCACCACAGTCTCAAAGATGAGTTCTTCCCATATTAAAGACTAAACATACCAGAAACATGCTTTGCCTTGGAAATAGCTCTTCTTTCACTGGCACCAGTGACTAAATCTTCAGTTACCAAAATCATGGAACACTATTAGAATTAGAGACACTAAAGTAAAACAGATGCCAAATAGGAACACACTAGGTGCTCTGGGGTTTGTTTGATTTCTCCTGCCTTTTAGCATTGAGTGTCTCACAGGGATTTATGTGGACAATCCATTGTGGTCCTGTTTCTGTTAACATTTCTGTATTTCCTCTTGTTGCAGCTACTTCTAGAGCTGTACAGTGCTATTGAGAACAAGTTCACAGGGCAGGATTCCTCTAGCAGGAAACAGAAAGCTGCCTTAATAATTGGTAAGCCTAATTCTACCCTCAGTGTTCTGAAAGAAGTTTTTGTACAGAAGGCTGACGAGTGAAGTAGCACATAGAGCTCAGTGAATAACCTGCAGCACAGCTGCTGCTAGATGCAGCTACCTTTGACTAGGATATTGCAGAGATTTCTTCCAGCACAGTAAGAGAATCAGAATAAGCTGTTAGATGAAAGTAAAAATCTTTATTGCTAAGTCAGCTGAAAATTCAATGCAAAAATACTCTTCCTTCCTGAACTTCTCTATACATCTAAATAAAGAATCAATGGACTAGTGTTTTCCAAATATCTTACGTTATTTGCCTTTCCAAAGCAATACATAGGCCACAGTGCTGAGGGCGCATTCATTGGGCAACTTACTCCCATACACAATAAAAACAGGGATTGTTATAGGTGCATGCTAGAGTGGGATACAGAAAATATTCTCCTTTTTAGAAACAAAAGCATGAAAAAGGATTATTTAGTAAACAGTTGGTACACTGCAATATTTAACATGTGCCAGGTCATATGAGTCATTAAAAAAAGGTTACATTTTAAAATGTGAAAAAAGAGGAAAAATACAGTTGAATCTTCAGAGAGCTATAGAACAGCAGACAATGAGTGCACAAGACGAAAGAGGTGATCTGCCTGAAGAAAGGCCTTTGGCAAGTGACACAAAAGCCACCAGCATCTATCTGGAAGGAGTGAAGAAACCTCACAGGTCTAAAGCCTTGGGTGTGGCTAACAGTCCTGTGTACCATGGGAAAGATTTCAGACTTCACAGTAGCTTGTCCCTGCGAGAGGGAAATACTTCCTCCTCCTTGGAACAGGATGTTCTTCTCCTGTCTAACTGAAGATTCCGGTCTGGTATGAACAGTCTGTGATGCTGCCTCCATTGGGCTTGTTCCTTGTTCTGGGGGCAACTTGGAGGCTATCTCTTACCTTTAACACCTGGGCCCCAGCTACCCACCATTCAATACAACCTTTATGGGTTCCTTTTACAGAAGCCTTTCTGGACAGGACGGGACAGAGCAGTGCCTTCAGAGTACCTTTCTCAGCAAGCATGCTTATCAGCAGAGCCAGAATTACTGAAGAGATGGACCAGCGAACTCCTCAGCCTCACTTAGCTGTGGCTGCATGCAGTGTGGCAGGGCGTGCATTGCTCAGCAGGGACAAAATAGCCTGAGGACCTCACGGTGAGAACCTCTCTGACAGCAAGTCTGTGAATGAGTGGTACATTCTCAGTGATGTGGTTATGTGATGATCACATAGTACCTCTGCAAACTCCAAAAACAAAAATCAGGGAAGGGACTGGAGAACAGGAAGATTACTGGGAAGACACTTTCTGCTATGAGTCCTTCAGTAGACTCACCATTTCATACCTGTTCTACCTACGGCAGTGCTCTTTGGGAGCTTGAAATCTAAGGTAGTGTTAATAAATAAGATAGGGGAGACACAGAGGGAGGCAAGAAAACAAAAGGTAGCGAGGGAAGCACTCTGTTCTATGAGCTGTCCTCACCAGACAGATGAAGGTAACCCAACCACACCACTGTCTGACCAATGTCAGAAAAAAACCCCATTTCTTTGGATGACAGTGCCCTTGAAGCATGTCTCAGCAGCTGGAATTTTGTGTGAGAAAATCCAAGATGTTTGCATGAAAAAATCAGGCCAGTGTCTTTGCTGACACCCAAAACTGGCCTAGGAAAAAGCAGCACTCTTTGTGAGGAACAGGCACTATTTTTAATGCATGAAAAAAATTTTGGATGACTGGAGAAAAAGCATCACAATGCCATGGCTGAAATGGAAAAGCTTAATCCTTGGAAGAAGCACATGGAAAATATGCAGAAGCTGCTTGAGGACACCAGTGCATGTCTTAGTCAAATAGAGGAAGATTATTTGGAACAGGTAAAGTCAACTCAGCCTGTGCTGCCCAGAGTTCATAATACCAGCTTCAGAGAAATCTGTGGATTCTGCCTGGAGTGTAAGAAAGATAACAAGCCATGTCTTCCATGACAGTTCATACCCATAGAAAATAGGAGCTGGCTGTATTTAAACTCCCTTTCTGCCTCAAAACTAAAAACAGCACTGGAGAAAAAGTCTAAGTAGGAAGTTCCTACTAGTTCTGTTCCATTCTGCCACTACCTCTAAGAGGTGCAGTTCAGAAATCTGCATGCTCCATTGCAGAGCTGTATTTTCTTTAGTCCTTCAACACTGAGCTACGTGGAGCCATTAATTACTAACTCCTTGTGGCAATTCTGCACGCAATACTACTGGTTCAGACTGGCAAGGACACACTGGACTTTCCATATCAGTGCAAGAAATAGAGACCTGATTTGCATTAATATGTGCCACTCGGAGTGCAGAGTCTTACTCAGAAATAAGGGTTTCTGCATCAGTCCCATACCGAATGGAGGCTGTTCTACAGCCCTTTCAGATATGAGAAAGTGTGAGGCTAGGCACAGATATTTGGTAAAATTATCACCAGTGACAGCATCAAAGGTTGCAGTTGAATACATTGGGATGAACCTTTCCTGCACACTTATATGATGATAACATGAAAGAGTTTTGGGCTTTAGTATTTGAATCTTTTCTGCTGTTGCTCCTCTGCCTAAAGGGTTCAAATGCTGTTGTTTCTAAGATTTTAAGAATTAGCTTCAACCTCCAGTTCCAGATGAAATAGGCACTTAAAAATTGTGAGAGTTTAAACTTTGGAAAAACTTGTGATGTTTCATGATGACACTGCAACTAGCACAAAGTATATCCTAAACTGTTGCTCCTCATGCATGATAAAAATACTTTTTTTTCCTAGTGAGAAGAAATTCAAGGTGCTCTGAAATCTCGGTAGAACTCCATTAGATTTTGTCAAAAGATCTATATTGATAGAATGCCACAAATAGTCTGCACAGTATCTCCTTCTGAGCAAGGCCCAAATTTGACCCAAAAATAGACAAGTCCCTCAGATCTCTTCAGAAGAAACTTTTAAGTTTTCTCCATAAATATAATTAATGAAGAAATTAATTACAGTCAGGATTATTGCACCTGACCTATTGCATATGACACGACAGGAACAGCTGCT
>WAAG01006671.1:54259-89328 GCA_013390105.1 Tichodroma muraria
CCATAATCCTTACAGAAGATGATGATACAGGCAGCCAACTTACACCCTGCACCAGAAATCCTAATGGAAACACAAGGCATCTGCATGTAGACTGGCCGGTTGATCATTAGTGGGACTCTTTTAAACATCTTTTTCAGTGCTGATAAAAATGTTAAAAAGATGAAAAGTTTAATTTTTGCTTTTGTGCTGAAGGCTAAGCAGGACCGAGTACACTTTCACCTTGTTTTTGGCCAAATTGGGCACATACCATGAAATGCTGGTTGCTGTGTATTTGGAATATGACTCCTGTTTCCAGAGGCAAGCAAAGACGCTGTAGCTGACAATGCAGAGGTTTATGTTGATGGAAAAGAGCTTTGGATGCTTCTGCCAGTCTTAGAGCAGCACACCGCTGTTTACAGCTTGCCTCCTCTAACTGAGCACTGAGACAAACACAAGCTCCTGGCTTTATCCCATGTCCTCTGGGTACAGGAAGTCTCTACTGTGAAGCATCCATGATGAAGGTGGCCAGGCTGCTGTTGAGGTCGGTTTGTGCTCTGCACCTAGAAGCACTAGATCTACATGTTGCCTTAATCAACCAGTCCTGAACTGATCTTTCCTATGCTCCATATAAAATGCATTGGTTGGCACCTGCTTATCACTCAGCTATGTATTTTCTCATCCTGCACAGAATGATCCCACCATAACCTTCTCTCTCCCCTACACCAGTGCTCATCAGAACACTGGTACCCTGAGTCCTCCACTGCCCTAAGAACATCCATTGGGAAAAGTCCACAGCATACCTGCTGTGGAGTGCTTTCTTCCCTAACCCTAAATAATAAAGTGCTGGGCTGAAGGGGAAAAGAACGGCTTAAGTGCAATAAATAAAAGTGCTTACAGTTAATGTAGGAACCATTCTTAGGTCAGCTTCATTGCAACTGGCTGTATTCTTTCAAGGAATAACAAAGTCAGGTGCTGGGGGGGGAGGGTGAGACACTGCATCAGAAATATTCACAGGATTCTAAACACTGAGCATTTCTCTCTCAGCAGCCTCCTCACCCCACACACACCCCTTTCCTGCAGAGGTGGCAGAACCTCAGGGTTCAAGGACTTACCAGACAGTCCCTAACACAGAGCTCAGCTGCTGATCTGTGTGCTCATAGAACAACTGAGACCCTACAGTGGTTAAGTGGACAGCCCAGACGTTGGCCTTCCTGATTCTTCCTCAGCTCCATTAAGGAAGCAGCAGGTGCCTGTACTCCTTGCAGATCCCAGCTCTCTCAGAGGGCAAGACAGCCCTTATGAAACAGACAATGTGGGAGTGGTACTCATAGTGTTACAAAGCTGTGTCAAACTCCTCTGGCAGGGGTGCTGCATGTTCTTTCAGCTCCCGATCTGCTCCGTCCTCCTGGTACTGCTTCATTTGTTCCTTCACTTCCTCTTCCAGATCAGGTGGCACCACAAATTGATCTTCTGGCTCCATCTGGGATGGAGCAGCAAAATAGCCTGTCTTCTTCTTGGGTGCCTCTGTTGCTACTTCGATGAGGTTGAGGCTCTCCTCCAAGGGCACTATGGAGCCATTGGAAAGCTTCTTTCCATAAAGACAACATGTGGAAAGAGATTTTTGGAGTTCACACTTCTCCTTGACCCCCCTCTGCACAGTGTTGCTGTTTACACTGTTCTGCCTCCGAATGATGAGTACAAGCCCAGAGTCGTCCTCTGGCCCTGGAGCAGAAGAGCTGTACTCTGCAGCAGGATGTTCTAATTCCAGACCTTTTCCTTTACAGCAATGGATGTCCACCTCTACCTCCACTTTACTGCCATTTGTCATCACACCTTCCACAGGCTGCTCATCATCACTATCTAGACCATTGTCAGACTGGTTGCTAGAGAAGGTGGCACTGGAAGGTTGGCGCTGAAAGATGCTTGAGGGGGGCACAGGATGTAGGCTGCAACGTCGTTCTTGTCGTGGTAGCAAAGTGCCATCGAGACCAACAGCACTGTGTTCATCTGATGCAGTAGAACCCACCTCACTGCTAACCTCAGAAGCAGACAGTTCACTGCTGAACTCTGAAGCAATTCCACTGCTACATGAAGGTGTTGCTGGTTTTGTGGTGGTAGAACTAAATCCCCCAGGGCCTGTCAGAGTGAGGCCATGCATCTCACATGTGCAGTTGTCCTCACTGATGTTCAGACATACCACCATAGCACCAACGTTGTCTTGGCAACCATAGCTTTGGGCTAAAGTGCAGAGTTTCTTTGCAGCAGCTAGTGGGTCGTGTAGGTGCCGCACAGCTGAGACAGCTTCTGCAAAAGAAAGGTGTTCCCAGAGAGCTTTGTTCCCTAGAAGTAGCAATTCATCTTGTACGGTCAGTGGAATGGAATTGACATGTGGTTTGGGAAGTATCCAAGGATGCAGGTATGTGCAGCCCAGCATCCGAGTACAGCAAGTCACACCATTGACTTTATTGTCCTGCAGACAAGAGAAATAAGGCAGTAGCATTGGATGTACTATTAGTTCATTTAGAAAGCAAACTTTCCCCTGCTGATATGCTGGTTTGGAGTCTCGAGAAATGCCAGTTAACACAGCTGCAGCATTGGAGAAAGGGATCTAGGTGCAGGTACTACAGTGTGGCCATTCACTGTACCTGATAAGCAGGTACAACCATCATCACCCATGCTGGCAATAACACACTTTTATCCCACAAGACTTTTTGTTGCACTCTGAAGAATTGTAGCAGACTATTCTAAAATGTGAAGCTAGACTACCTGCAGTACATTGATCAGAGAGTCTCACTGATTAGTCTTATGTGAAACTTACTTTTTTAGTACAAGTGAGATAGTGACTTGACTTTCTCACTGCAAGACCGATTACCCAGGCATTAAACTATTTCTATTATCTGAACTATTTCCCTCTTTATTAATATATAACTGCATTCTGAAGTGTGGACACTACATCCTGAGATAAAAAAGAACAAGTAGGTATCTCAAACTGTTTCTCTAACCTGGACGTATTACCCCCTTCTGCTAGATGGTCCCCTGGCCAGCCCAGCAGTGGTCTCCCATAAAGAGAAGTGCCCACAACCCTCAGTCCCTTTTCTAAGTCAGTGTTTTGAATTTAATTTCAGTGTTCTTAATTTCTGTATCCTCTGGGTGTCAGCACTGCTGCTGCCACCAAGTATTAAAACCCAGCAGATGAGATGCACAGGGCAGTCTCTTATACAATAATTTCACTTTTCTTTTTCAGAATCCATTAATGAGCCAGTTTTTAAACTATTTAACATGCTACATTAATCCCATAGTTATTTTCAGTCAAGAGTGCTATGCCACAGTGTTACAACGCCTTCAAGAGCTGTAACACGGTGACACATTATGCTTATGAAAAATACTTCTATCTAGCAACTTAATACTTTTTAAAAGATCCATTGAGCATAAAACTAAAGTGATTGGCACTGATTTCTCAAGATCTTTACAGACATATTTTTCCCACTCTTTGGAACTTCCCCATTGTTTCCAAGTGTTTAAAAAGTTAATCTTTACAGAGTTCTCTAGAAATCATTTTAATACTTTTGCATACTACATGTCATCCTGTACCCATAGTTCTTAGGCCACAGTGTTTTAGGAACATGCAGTTTTGAAGAGTGAATCAGCAAAAGAAGTAGGGCAGGAAGCACTAGACAAGTCATTCAGAATCCTCATGTCACCCTCTCCCCTGTAATGTTATGCAGACAGCCGAGCCTTTGTATTTGTACCAAGCTTTTACGTGAGCACGGAAACTTAAGTGGAAAGAGTCCAAACCAACCTCTGTTATAATGGCTTTTTGCTCCTTGACTCTCCTGGCTTCTTCTGAACAATGTTCAAGGCTGAAGACTTTGGAGAGAGGCAGTGCTTTTCCACTTCGGCACAGAACAGCTTGGCACGTCCCCACATTGGCCACCGTCAGAGAAAAGTTGCTGGCTGGATCAGCCACCTCATTACGAATGTAGCAAAGGACAGCAGAGGAACCTAGCTTCTGCCCAGCCATGCCCAGCTTCCTGTTGGAGGAGAAGGTGTAGAAGGCTCCAGACTCTACTGACAGGCATTCTGGAGGGCTACCTCACCCCACCTAACATATTGATATACCTATGCAAGTCCCACCAGGACCAGCCTGCTCACTGTCCTACCTGTGGGAGACCAAGAAGGTGTTGGACATGAACATGGTGTCAGACTGCTGTACCTCCTCCAGGAGCACATCGGCCATGGTGCACTGCAGCAAGCGTGGCAGTTCTTCATTCTTGTCACCATCAAACATGCCATACACAGCCTCCACCCCCTCTGCAAAGCTCCCCAGTGCCAGGGATGACACACACAGCCTGTCAGAAAAGCACAAAAGCGAATGTCTCAAAAAATTATCTTGTTCTCAAAACCATAGCCATCAGGCACCTGCTGTGAGTGCCATTCTCACAGGGCAGCAAAGCCACTGTCCCTACATTCACTAGCCAGGGAGATGTACAGCTGCATTTTATTATTGGAACTCCCAAACCCTCCTTGACCACATGCAGGAGAGGGCAATAGGCACAGCTGGCAAGAGAAAAAGCATCATTGCTGGAGACGGAAGGAGAGTCCAAATGTACCAGGATAAGTGTGAAAATTGAAGCAAAAGTTAATGTGGAGACATTAGTTACCAAGACTTAGTAAGAGATCCAAAAGGACAATGGGATGGATGAGCTCTTGGGCAAAACAGGTCTGCTTGGGTGCTCAGCAGTGTACTCTGCCCAGCATCCTGAGAAGACAGTGTCAGTCTTCAGCAGACCACAATACTCACTTATTTCTTTGGCCTGCCATCTCAGCAACTCCGTGACTCCAGAAGGTAGAAGTGAGTGCCGAATCTGCTGTGAGGGAGGGCTTAGCATCAATCTTCAGTGTGGTAATGTGACTACAGAGAGAACAGAAGTTATCCTTTTCTAGAACCTGCTGAACAGGCCTTAGGACCTTGCTCAGTCTAGAGTTTTAGACAACAGTCTGTGGAAAGAACTGCATCAAGGAGAGGAGTTTAAGGTCTAGGTCTTCTGGAGATGTCTGGCTGCTTATGCCAGAGACACCTGGGAAAAACTCATACTGCCTGAAAAATTCCTTGCTCTGATGTTTTGGACCCAGACTTTTCCCTTCGCAAAGACAGTAAGTCTCAGCTGCCTCAGGCAGGGAACAAACATTATACCACTCTGCAGTGATAAAGTGCTTTTACTTTACTATCCCACTTCCTCTCCTGGGAGGGGTTACCCTTCCCTGTGCAGGTCACTACTGAGTTGACATGTCAATGGCTCACCTGAAGATATCCAGTGTCTTGTGTTCTAACACCAGGTTTGTGTTTCCACTCAGATCCAGCTCTTGTAAGGCACCTGGCAGTGCCTCAGGGACTAGGATTTCAGTTAACTCATTGCAGCTCAAATCCACAAACTGCAGTAGCAACAAACAGGATGACAAAGAAAATACTCTTTTGTTGTGTCATCATCAGTTACTCCAGTGCTCCTTACAAACATCATACAACCTTGCTACTTATTGTATCTCACACACAGGTCATGAAAATGGATCTGACTTGTCAGAAGAATGATTTAGAAGCAACCTGCAATAGCCACGACTCCAATACTGAAAGACTAGGTCACACCAAAGATAAAAGAAGGCCTCTATATGCAAACCTGTCTAGCTATATAACTGCCCACTGTCTCAAATGCAAGAAACCAGAAATGTCAGAGACGGGGGTAAAGGTAAATGAGATGATCTACGATCAACTCAGAAAGGTGAGAGATCTAGAATGCATGTATTATGGCCTCTTCTTGGGTTGACCAAGCAAAGTCATAGAACCACAGAATGGTCTGTGTTGGAAGGGACCTTAGAGCTCATTTTGTTCAACACATCTGCCATGGGGCAGGGACACCTTCCACTACAAGATGTTGCTCCAAGCCCTTTCCAACATGGCCTTGAAACTTCCAGGGATGGGGCAGCCACAGCTTCTCTGGGCAACCTATGCCAGGGCCTCCCTACCCACACAGGGAAGAGTTTCTTCCTAATATCCAAACTATACCTACTCTCTTTTACTTTAAAGCCACGCCCCCTTATGCTGTCACTCCATGCCTTTGTGCAAAGTCCCTCTCAAGCTCTCTTTTAGTCACTTTAGGTAATGGAAGGCTGCAATAAGGTCACTCCAGACCCTTTTCTTCTCCAAGGTGAACAACCCCAAACCACTCAGCCTGTTGCCACAGAAGAGGTGCTCCAGCCCTCTGATCATCTGCATGGACTCCTCTGGACCCACTCCAACAGGTCTAAGTCCTTCTTGTGCTGAGGACCCAAGAGCTGGATGCAGCCCTCCAGGTGGGATTTCATCTGAGCAGGGCAGGGGGGCGGAATCCCCTCCTTACCCGCTGTCCATGCCACTGGGGATGAGCCCAGGATTTGGGGGGTCTCTGGGTGCCAGCGCATATGGCCGGGTTATGTCCAGCCTCTCACCCAGCAGCATCCCCAAGGCCTCCTCAGCAGGGCTGCTCTCGAGTGTTCATCCCCCAGCCTGGATTGATACCAGGGGCAGCCCTGACCCAGGTACAGCACCTTGCACTTGACCTTCCTGGGACCTCCTGTTCTCTCCTAGCAGTTACTCCTCATTCTATAACCCAAACTTTCCCCAGATATCTCTTCATCTTCTCCATACAAATACCTGAATACGGGGCAAATGCAGGATTTCTGGAAAAATGCTGATTTCATTAGAGTGTGCAATAAGTGTATGAAGTAGCTTGCAGTTTGCAACTGTTGTAGGAATTGTTTTCAGTTTGTTGCCACTCAGATTCAGTTCTTCCAAGTGCTCCAGCTTACTAAGTTTGCTGAAAGGGAAACAAAAAAATACTGTATCTTACAGACATGAACTTGTCGCTTTCTGAAGCTGCAGATGAGGTATCCATAGACACTGCCCTTCATGAGCTACTTCTCTGATTTACTGATAGGAGACCAAAAGTCCTAGAGATGCTCTAGTAAGATGCAGGGTCCCCAAGCCTGGCTTGGATTTATACAACAGACTCTTTCACCATCAGTGCTGAAGTTGCAAAGAAATCCCCATACACATGCAACACAACTAGTTACATCCCTTGGTCCCTCTGGATGGCATCTGAACTAGGACAGGAAAGCCTGCAGCCAACAGTAGCCTGTGCCAATCCCCCTTAACAGGTTTCTCCTCACTTTATGTGTAGAAATGTCAGGCTTTTGTCATCAAGCCACAGGGAGGGCATCTCTCTCTGACTCATGTACAATCATGGGGAGGTGGCAGCTTCCTCCTAGGAAGCACTGTCTTGCCCAATAGCCTTACTGACTTACCTTGCAGGGAAGGTCTGCAGGTTGTTGTTTGCCAGATGCAGGATCCGCAGGTTTGGATGTCCCACCAAGACAGGGATGCATTGATCTGCGAGGTTGTTATTAGTCAAGTATAGCAGCTGCAGCATGCTCAAACTCTCCTCTCCCGTACATGCGGAGGGCAAGGACTCCAGGCTGTTTGCAGATGCATTCAGGTACCTGAGGCTGACCACAGCAAGTGCAAAAATCAGACTTCACATCATCCAAACCAGTCCATTAACACCAGGAAAAGGAGCTGAATAAATGCCAGACAATACTGTAACATCCCTACTTCACATTAATATTTGTGAGTCTACTAATGACTTACTAGCTATATGCACTGTGGATGCACACAGCATTTTACAGTAAACAGTGAGTACAGAAAAGCCCATAGGTAATACTGATGGAAGCAGACAACATAAAACTTTACCTAAAGAAGGGCTTCTTTAAAGAAGGGGCTAAATCCTGTGTGAATAGATAGTTATGAGGGACTGTTCATTTGAAAAGGGTCTCTCTTGATATTCTCCAATGACCTGAATCTGACTGGCTTCTTTTCTTTGCACTTGAACTTATGACTACTTCTAAAGACAAAGCTCTTCAGGCAGCCTCTGTTTTCCTGTAATTACACAGTAACATGGACTGATTCCTTCAAATCAGCTTGATGGCTTTCCTTATGGCACCTGAATAACCTCCTCATAAAGGGCACACCTCGTTATCTCTTTGCAAATGGCACCTTACAAGGACAGTCACACAGGTGCCATTTTCTTCCCTTACACTCCAAAGGATAATGCAGACAAAAGATGTTTGTTACTGACACTCACTTCAGAGCTTTGACAAAGAATGTCTCTGGGAGTTTAGTCAACAGATTGTGCTGAAGGTCCAGCACCTCCAGTGGAATGTGTTCTAGAAGAGGTGGAAGGCTCTGCAGACGATTGTGCCCCACCATCAACTTCCGAAGACTCAAACTTCCGAGGATCCTAGAAAGACACAGGGTTTTCTATTTAACTTGGTTCATTCATCTCGACATCCACAGAGTGGGAAAGGTAGTATTTAATCCACTTAATTTGACTGTACAGCAGGGAAAAATTAAAATACACTGATCCATAAAATGTAAAGAATGACAAAGCAGAACAACATGCAGGATAAGCTGACTCAGTCTCTGAATGCTTGGAAGCACATCTACATTTCCCTCTACACTACTGCTGATTTGTATCTTGTGATGCGAGTTGGTGTTCATGTGCCCAGCGTTCTCTCAGCCAGACAAAGAAAGAAGTCACAAAGGAAGGCTTTAAATACCTGTTGTCACTTGCAGGTAGAAAGAAGTGCTTCCACAGTGCCAACATAAACTCAGAGCTTTAACTAGTGGCTTAGCACTCCTGTATGACTTCCGAGGCAGTAAATTGTTCTTTGCATAATATACTTAAAATTTGTTCCCTTTAATCCATTGGATTGGCTAAAATTCTCCGCTAAATTCTCATTATCACATCCTTCTTATGTCCTTTTCTTGCTTTTGATGTATGTAGTGACACAGTGATTCTGTGACAATCACTAGAATGTCACTGCTGATCACTTCTTATGCCTCTTGCTTCAGCTTCTCCAACCCATGTTCTGCATTTCTCCCCTGTTAACCGCTTCTCTGTTCAACTTTAGTACAATTTACCCTACTGTGTCATTCATCAAATCACACCCCCATCAAAAATCCCACCCCTTGTTAGGCTGAGAATGTTTATGCTTTGCTTCTTCCTAGGATAAATAACTGCAAAGTTGTATTAGTTCTTGGCTCTCATTCACTGCATTTCTGCAGAAACTGAAAGGGAAATAGGGAGAAAGGAGCTGGCTGATGGTGTACTATGAAAGATACATTTGAGATCAGCTGAATTGTCCCTTTGTGATAACTCCCTGTCAAAGGTAACAGATGAAATTTCCGTGGGATGATGCAAAAAGTATTAGGGTCTCATGTATGACCTGTGTTCACAGACAGTATGATAACACATATAAATCACAGCAGCATGTTCTGTTTCAGGTGCAAATAGCTGCAGTAGCAGCTGAAAGCACAGGATGGAATTACCTAGCCCCTATTGTTCAAAAGGCTGACCTAGAAACTGGTTCTTTCCAACATTTGAATACAGAGCATTTTTGATGCTGCACAGATAAAGTAAGTGGATTATATCTCGACACAACAAGGAATTAAGCAACGGGAATAGCACTGCTTCTCTCTTCCCAGACAGCCCATTGTAGAAGAAAGCTCAGCTCTTATAAAGTTTTTCTGACCTTGATGGAAGTTCCAAGAGTAGGTTGTAGCTCACATCCAAAACTTCCAGTTTCTTTGCTTCACAGGCCCAATCTGGGACACACTGTAGTTGGTTGCTGAGAAAAGCAAGTGGGAAAAGCTAGAAACCAGCACTTCATATGGAAAAGACTCTGAATGCTGCGTGATTTTACTGACAGCCAAACCAAAAGCAACAGGAAAAAAATGAACAGCATCTGAGTTAGGCATGTGGAATTTATCTCACAGCTAATGCAAACTGAGCTGGTTCATGACTAGGCAGGGCATCCTATCTTACAGGCGTCACAATGCTGCTCCAAGGGCAGACGTAGGCAAGGAAACCAAAGCAGAGATGATTGGCAGCTACCCTAAATATTTGATCCATGGATCCTCCCTCATTCAGTTCAGTAAGCTGCCACGAGTTCAGTGGTCTCTGCTTGGCTTTTTTTTCCTGATCACAGCCTATAGCTGAAGGACAGTGAAGTCACCTGAAAAGGCCATACTGGTTCAGAAGGGCTTCTGGTCTGGGATACTTTCATCATTGTTTAGTGCTGGGCTTTGGAGTTCTATTGTGTTCAATTGCTCTCAAGGTGTCCAGATCCCTGCTTTAAATTCTGTTGTGTATTATCACTTACTGAGAGAGTTCTAGACATGTCAGTAGGCCAGGAACCGGATAAATATTGACAGCTGTCAGACCTGATGAAGTAAAGCAAGTAAGTATGATTGCAGAGCTTTGGAAAGAAAACAGCACAGAGAAGCAGCTTAGCTATCAAATGAGACTCACAGTCTTTCTTTACGGAGACTCAAGGTCCCCATTGATACTTCCCACCACAGAGTTTACACTTCATACATCTGCCATATGGCACTACAATGTCTCACTATCCCATTTCTCCATCTGTCATGTGGAGCACCACAACAAGACAGTACTTTTCTTTGTGGGCTCCCAAACAGATCTCAATGGAAGATGAATTCCTAGGACATAACACCACAACCTCCACACTGTTACACAGCCTGCGTCCATACATGCATATGTGATCCATAGGAGGTAACCTCAGAGGACCCATTACATACAGTTTCACCACAATAACACCAGCATAAGTATTTTTTTAATGCATGAGAGAGGGCAAAAGGCTGTTTTCCTTTGCTCCCAGGGCTTAAAGAGAAAAGGCAGGTGAAGAAGACAAAGAGACATACAGTTGCTGTTGGCATACAGGGCCCGAAGGGAGAAGCCGCTCAGCGTCAGCTCTCTCAGCTTATTTCGCTCGCAGTGCAGCTGCTCCAGGCTGACCAAGGAGCTCAGATCCAGATCTGTCATCTGATTGTCTCGTAAATCCATGTAAGCCACAGATTTGTTCCCCTCCAGAGTGTCAGCTGCTGCTGCTCTCTTCAGGTTGTTTAGCCTAAACACTCAAAGATGAGTTAAGAAGTCAGAAAATAGGACACTGAACACTGGACATCAGTAAGAAGAGAGAAGAAAAAGAGGAAAGGAGGAATTCTGGTGAAGGCTAACACCAAAGGTGAGCACAGTGAATCAAATGTGTGACAAGCAATGGTGAATTTCAGGCAGTGAATATAAACAAAAACATTTCCTATGTCTACACTGCTACATGTAACCATTCTAATGATTCCCAAATTCTTAAGAGATTCTGAAGAAAGATACAGTCTAGAAACCAGAAACCAGGCCACGGGGCAGCTACTCTGCATGGACACAGGAAGCTAATGCAGAGAACAGATACTAGACTGCCTTGCCACACACAAAAAGTTCTTTGTCTCTTTCTGAGAGATCTGCAGTTGGCAGCCTGGAGAATCAGGATCACACCTCTAGGGCGGGGAGGCAAAAAAGGGAAGAAGAGATCAAGGTTTTGGTACTTTGAGCTACCAAAGCTCAAGGTAACAGCAAATCACAAGAGGAAACTAGAGGGCTGGGTCACATTCAGCATCCGGTACTGCTCAATTAAGCCTGCTTTTCCAAGTGGGTTCTGCACACCCTCAGAAACAGAACTCCATAAAAGCTAGAGAACCGGTAAGAGAAAAAAACTGAACCTAGTTTATTGCAAAACGTACCAGAAGTTACAGATCCTCTGCTGTAAATAGAAAGTAGCAATCTGTTTTATAGACACCTGCAAGTTTCACCCCTTACCTCAGGTCCACACTTTTGATGTGACTCATACGGTTCAGCACTGTCAGGTCCAGGGTCTCTAATGAGTTTCCTGCCAGGGCTAGTTTGTCTAAGGTGACAAGTTTCTCACAAATTGCTGGCAGTTCACAGAAGTTATTGAAGGAAAGCCCAAGACAGCTGAGCTGCTGCAGGTTTCCCATCTCTTCTGGTAAGGATGTGAGGAAATTGCCATCAAGCCAGAAGGTCTGGAGACTGCAACAGTGAAAAAAAGAAAGAAAGTAATTCTGCAAAGAGTAGTGAACATCACATTTAGTATTTTCACTCAATTTTCTCATATAGTTAGCTGGTCTCAGTGTGGTTAATTTTAAAGGTACCTAACAGCTAATTTTATTCTTATACACGTAAAGTTACTGAAGTACTTTTATCACACATGTAATAGACTTGGAACTTCCAGTTGTACCAAAGATTGTAAGTTAACACAAGCAAAATACAAATCAGTACTTATGTTGTAAATGAAAGGTATTTACTTAATTACTTGGTTTTCTACAAATGGCATAGTTTAATCACATCTCCTACCACACTAATGCACCAGTAGAAGATTTTTACACTCTAGTTATCCATTCCAACACACACTCAGAAAAGAATAAGGTAGCTTTCTGTTGTATGATGAATTGTTTCAAAGGTTGTATGGCTTTTGAGACTCAGATCCCAAATATTCAATTCCCTTATTATGATTATGTTCCAACAGAGACCTTTCTGTGTTTAGTTTAGTGGTGGTAGAAAGGAAATCTGAGGCCACAAAAAGTTCTTATGAATAAGGGGTCAAGGAGTCATCAAGATAACTGGACCCATAACTAAGCTGTAAACCTCCAGAAAGTATAAGCCTACATATAGCTTTTTCCTCCCAGTTTGCATATAGCTAAAAGATTATTCTGGAAATTACTTGCTCACATCCAGTGTGGCTGCAGACACTCCTTTTTTAAAGATATAGGCTGGAGGAAAAGCAGGCCACAATAAACCAACAGTTCAATATTGATGTTTATCTATACAAATGTACTAACAGTCTTGCAATAAAATTTACCTAAGCTTAAGCTCTTATGCATATGAGGTAGCTACTGGGGAAAATGGACAAGGCTCCAGCAAACACTTTAAGACAAAATTTTCAGAGGGGATTGCTCAAGTATTTTCATGTTAAAATCCTCTAACACAAAAAGCAGCCAATTCTATAGAACACAAGCAAACATACCAGTGCTGACAAAAATTACTAGACCCCTGTAAGAAGTTACCACAGGAGGAAAGTTTTCTGTAATAAATTGAAACTTCAATAGAAATTACATCAGTACTGAAAATGTTAAATTCAAATAATAAATGCAGAAAGTCAGACAACTCTGCAGCTGCAGAAAAATGTACAGAGACTTATTTGAGAAACAATGCAATTGCCTTCAGTGCTTTATCTGCATCAAATTTCCTCATTTTTTCTGCACCAGCAACTGGGATGTTCTAATAGTAGCGATTAAGGAATTGCACATCTTAGTTCTTGACCTTCTGCTGGAGTCAAATTAATCATTCAGCCCTCATGGGCAAAACAGGCTGCCCTAGAATTCAGACTTTCAGAAACAGTACCTGCACATCAATAGTGCTCAGCTGAGGCACCAAGGGTATTTATGATCACAGATGTAAAGAACATACTCACTTCAACAGTTTGCCAATCTGACTTGGCAAATAATGAAGTCCATTACAGGAAATATTAAGCTCTGTCAGAGTAGAGATCTCACACAGTGATACAGGAAACTCTCCCAGTCTATTATGAGACAAGTTCAGACTCTTCAACAGAGAAAACCTATTAGCAAGAACACTAGTTAATTCACAAACCTACATGCCTAAAAGCAAAAATAAGCAAACTAGTCATAAAGAATTCTTAAGTCTTTGAACACTGATGATACAGTCATGCTAACCCATGAATACTGGTGCTACAGTCAGCTAACTCATTACAGGAGTTCCTGCATAAATTTGGGTTTAAGTACTTGATATTTTGCTCAATGGTCATGCTGGAAGTGATCAAATACCATGGGTTCACTGCAGGAACTGATAACAACCTTCTACCCTTACTTGACAAGCTTCTTCCTAGTGACTGTTACTAAGATTAAGGTGACTAAAATGCTCAGTTCAAAAACTTCACCTTAAAAGAATTAACTACAGTAAAAGTCTACAATTATGTAACTTGGCAAAAGAGGAGCTGAAAACATTCACTGGGACTATTCTGAGAATAAAACAGAACAGGGAAATACAGGGAAATCCCCTTTCTAAGCTAGGTGCATCAGAAAGCCAAGCCAAACTGTAAATGGGAAATCTAGGAAAGTGCTTGCTTCATGCTGGAAAGCCCAAGTCCTGCACCCAGAGGTCCTTGAACAAGATCACACAACTACAGTGCCCCTCGCTCAGCAGACCTGCATCCTGTGTACTGCCCCAAGTGCAGATAGCCTCACAGTCACTACAGTCCCACCAGTGCTTGAGAAATGGTTACCTATTTCTAGCTCCTTCAATCACCATGATAGGTCGTCCAAAGAGAGAGAAGGAACTTAGTGTGGCTGGAGTAATGTACAGCAGGGTTCTCCTCAAAGAGTTCCTGCCTCCTTCTACAGAAAGCAAAAGTATTGTGCCCCAAGTAATAGCCTCTTAATCCCAAACTGGAACCACCAGAAATTAGTTCAGTGGGGAAATTATTATCTCACTTCCATGAGATAACTGCAAATTTCATGTACCAGAGAACTACTTCCTGGAAACATGCAGCTATTCATCTGCCTCACCAACCCGTCTTTTCCCAGGCATTGGCGAGTAGCTCTTATTTTGAAGCAAATATTTTAATATAGGTAACAAAACCAAGATTAATTAGCTTGAGGGAGAATATCACTTCTAGCTTGAGATGTCTTGAAATATAGGACTGAAAGGTTTTGGAGTTGTTTTCTTCTTTATAGTGACCTTCTTCAGATTCAAAATACCTGTAATGATCTGTGTAGGAACTATGCATAATATTTCTCCATTTTGCTTTATAACCTTGGGATGTGTTTTTTTGAAAGAGGGAGCACAGTTGAAACTTGGACATGGGTTGTTTGCTTTGAGCACCCATCATATGAATATGGGCACAGACATTTTTGTTTGCTGCAGCCACAGACTCTCTTATATGCAGCTGAAAGCCAAAGAGAAAAAGATGCTATGTTGGTAAAAGTCTTCCTCAAAGGAAGGATAATGCAAAGACCTAAAAATGATATAAAAATCAGAAACTTGCACACAGAACTCCACCACAGTATTGGAAAAGAAGGAAACAATGAAGATGAACCTAAAGATTTGAACTATCTCATTAGCTGGTTTAAGAGATTGAGGACAGGTCACGGCTCTCGGGGTTTGAAATCAGCAAACGCTTTAATAAAACTGCTTTCTCAGGAGTTCTGCAATGGCTTTTGCTACACCTGTTCTTAGCACCAAGCAGTGTTTCTCTCTCGCTAACAGCGTGGTGAGAAGCTGGTCTGAGAGACACAGCACTAAACACAACAGCACAACTAATGTTTAGAGTTCATCTGTCTGCAAAAATATCAAAGCAAGCACAGGAGCGGCATTAAAGTTTCCAGAAGCTGAAGGGAAACTGGTACATGATACAGTTTGGTCTGAGATTCCTCAAGCAGACTTCCATACTCGGTGGGGAGGACAATACTCAAAAGCCTTTTGAGTTCTCCTTCTGTTCCTTCTTCTTTGCCTCAGTAAGCTCATGTAGTGATGTAGGAGTGGAGTGGAATGGAAATGCAACTCTCATTCAAGCTGCATGTATGAAACAGGTATTATAGGGGATAAAGATCCCAAAATCGCTGTGGCTTCTCAGGTTTTGGTTTGTGCTCTCACAGGGCATACTGAGACAGCAAAGAGGTATGGAAACACAGCAGTGAATCTTCTATGGGATGACCATCCTGTGTTTAACAGCCCAAACTGGTGCTGCCCTGAAATATTCCTAGTTTAACACATCCTGTTCTGCCACCAAAGCATGCCAGCACAAATCTGTATTGACTAGCTAGAATGCTGACAAGAGACATGCAGATGTACACATGTGTGTGCACACATATACCAATGAAGACCAGATCTCAGTGCTTTTCAGACAAGGGAGATACTAGAAAGGCACTACAATAAATAAAAAATAAGCTAGGAGATGTAACAAAGCAGGTAGGGTCATTTAGTACCCTTTGCTTAACATTTTTCCTGTAACTAATTATTTTTGCTCCATTATTATAGTTATAGGTAATTAGACTCCTAGAGCTTGAAAGTTGCTCAGAGGAAGAGATCTCATCATTGTGAAAAATTCTGCTGTTGGGAATTTACAGTCTCAAGGCACTGAGAGCACCTACTGCAAGTGAGCAAAGGTCTTCTTGTGGTGCTGTAATCTTAGAAGCATCCCAAAAACCTCAGATAGAAAATCTTTTCAAAAGGCAATGAGCAGCCTTATGAGGGCTACCTAATGCTACCTGTTTATTCAAGACTGTGTGAAGTGAGAGCTTCTTTTATGACTTGTGTTTGTTTGAGGATTTCAGCTTCATCAGACATAGTCACTGCCAGGAAAAGAGTTGAGTTTCTGACATGTCAGATTTCTTGTTGACTACATGCAAGGTCAAAACAAATTTCAAGCCCCTTTGCTGATCCTGTGAACCAAGGATACTGCATTTCAGAAAATAAAGTTCTGACATGCTTTTCAAAATCACACAATGTATTTGAAGAGACAAGTAGAAAGCAAAATCTTAAATTATTTTAAGCAGCTTCTCCAGTAACAGGATCTATTACAATTCAGCATTAGAAGACATTTAAGCAAGTTTGGAAAACCTCTGGCTCTCAATGAAACTGCAAAGAATTCCCAGAAGTGAGCGATTTTTTTTCATTGTATACTCTTATAGATACCTGGGCATCTCATTACTCTGTAGGAAGAAAAATGAAATAGCACAGTAGTAGGCCCATAGAGATAAAGAAAACAAAACCACACCCCTCCTCACCCCACCCCATCTTGCAAAAAAAACCCAAACCAAAATGACAAAAACAACCAAACCTCAAAACCACCACAACAACAAACCAAACCAAACAAACAACAAAAAAGCAGTTTTTCAAAGCTTCTCCAAATACATTTTCCTTAGGGCACAATGTGTTCCAAACAGAGACATTGGACAATATTACTATAGGCTTCCTATCAGTTTTCAAAATTCATAGAGCAACTCCTTGAATTCTATTTGGCATGGCTGGTATACATATCAACAGACTAATCTCCCTCTAGATTTTAATGATTTTGGGGAATTAATTCAAAAATATTTTTGTAAGACTCCTTCACTTACCTAAGATGACTACATCATGCTTCCATACCATCACACAACTGCTACTCTCTTAAAAGCAGATCATCACAAGTTTCCAAAGCAAAGCTGGAGTCTCACAGGCCCTCTGCCAATTCCAAATACACATTAAGAACTCGCCAAAACAGGGTTTTTCAGACCTAAACTTCTTCCTACAAACACTTATTCACAATAGCAGTATTATGCTTTTCCTTGGCTTTTATTTTATACCCCAAGATGTTCTCTGCTTAGCAAGCAGCCTACTATAACTACTGCATCTTGTCTGTACATATGGCATGTCACCCCACAAGGCTTATCTCAAATCAGAGTTAGCACATGTTGGATCATTCCTGTGGAAGGGAGCTCATGACTACTATAAATTGTTGGAAGTTTATTCCTGCTTGTGCTGCCCAGTGCTGCTTCCAACCCCCTCACTTGTTAGAGCTTCCTAAAGATCAATTTTTTTACCATCCCCAAGAGAACAGGCAATACTTCATTCCTGTATCCACATGTCAAGGATTCCAAATGTAGAAGAAAAATGATTCTTTGCAGACCTGCAAAGAGAGTCAAGACTCCCTGTTCCACTTGTTCTCATAAAATTGTGGCGTAAGTTGAGGTAGGTGATATCTTGACTGTAGAAGAGGTGCTCTGGTACTTCCTCAAGGCTGTAGCAGGAAAGATCAACCATGCTAAATCGCATAGACACAATCTGAAAAGAAAGAGAAAAAGCTGCAGCTGTGTAACACATTTTCTCTGTCTAATGAAAATGTCTAATGGATGGCCAAAGAATACGAGTAGTAAACAATTTGCAAGAACATGAAAAGAACCCCTTGTACGTACCTGGTAGAGTCCACGCAGGAAATGGGAGTCCATGAAGTACAAGCCTATGCCCTTTTCTACATCCCTGACAAGGATGCATAGCTGGATACCGGCCAGGACTCATACAAAGCCCTGTTCTGTATGTGCACTGGGCACACTGCCTAAAGGCTAGGCTGTAAGAGAGCCAATGTAATAGAGGAAGATAGATCTTTCAGGAAACACTATTGAGAAAGCATAATCTCCAAGTGCCTTCCAAAGGTGCAGGGAACAACAGGAAGCAGTTGATTTTCCAGTTCAGTTCTTTGAGGTTTAGAGAACCTCTGCCTGGCCTAGCTGCCTCTTCTGAACTTTTAGCTACTTCTCTCTTTTATTAGCTTGTTGAGGGTATAAAATTTGAAACATAACTTGTTATAAAAAGGCTTCATAAATTATGGTTTTGCAACATTTCATAAAGTCTCTGCAAATCTCAAGTCCTTTCATTAAGTATGCTTTGTTTTGAGGTTTTTGGTGCTTAATTTGACATTTTATGACCTGCTTTATCCTGAACTCATTTTGTATTTCATAATATCCTTGCTGACCTACGACCCCTCTGTAACTCAAACCTCAGGGCAGCCCTGTGAATGTCCAGGTCATACTTCAGGTATGCTCAAGTATGGCAACAAATGCAATCTGTAGGTTTCTACAGCTGTAAAGTCAGCCACTCCCTGTGGTTTGCTCTAGGGACCTGTGATTAAGTTAGTCTTGTAGGTGAAGCAGGGGTTAAAACAGCACAGAACTGCTGCTCGACATTGTTGAATAAGTGGAGAAAAAGAGAAGGCTAACAGAAACTGTAGTCCAGAGCATGAAGGAATAAAGCTGGAAAGCGTCCTGGGTACTTTCTCCAGCATCCTAGCTTCATCTATGACTGCAGAGAAAGCTTGCATCAGAATACCCTTCCTGTGGTGTATCCCGCACCCACCATCCAAACCACACAGTTCCCATGGCCTCACCGTGGATGCTTGCCGGTGCCACCGCTGGCACTCTGCCAGCGTTTCGAAGGAAACGTGGTATGTCTGAGCTTGTGCTCCAGCGGATGTGAAAGCAAGGGTGTACTGCCGACGTTTCATCTCTTCCACCTGCAAAGGAAGAATTAACAAGATCTGCCTAAGCGCCAGCCATTACAATTGACCTGAAGTCTACAGTGACATTGCCACCAGTAACCTTGCATTTTGCCGCAAGTACAGCTGCAAAGTCACTGGAGAAAAGCACAGAAGTAAATCCTGTTTAACATCTTTCTGCTGAAATGGATACGAGAAGTAGTAATTTCCAGATTGCCCATTCACAACATTAGCTACTGCTGTGAAAGCTGAACTAGTGTCTCTTCATTTTATTAGCCTTCAGACCACCACCCAAGCAAAGCAAGTAGAAAGGGGTTAGGCACATTAATGCAGTAATCTGTTCAAAAAGCCTACATTTAATCTCTTGTGGACAATTCCCATCACTACCATTTCATCTTCCTTCCCAGGGAGCTAAAAAAAAATAAAGCCTTACCTTCCCTCCAATGAGAGGCAAGATGTGCATCTTCCCTGCATGGCTGTCCTTCACTGAGGACACAATGAGGCACGTACCACAGAGGGTGACTGAGCGCTCTGCCCACTTGTGCAGCTGGGTCTTTCCCTTGCGTACGTTATAGACTCCAGAGAGCAGGATGCGATCCAACTGTTCCACTTGACATGGCTTTTCTGAAGAAAAAAGGGACGTTAGCATTTACTGTCCATATATATTTTCCATATGTTCTTCATTCTCATGTGCTAGTACAAATAACACAGATTTAACATACAAAACCAGTTGTTGTAAAGAACAAGCAGACAAATGGCACTTTAAAAAAAAGTCTTGTGCAGAGGACAAGCAACATCCTCAGTCAGTGCAGGAACAGTGGCTGAGCAGCATCATTTGTGCCTCCCAAAACAATGTTAGAATGGTTGCCATGCAGTGTGTTTTTAATCCACAGGTAGTTGCAGACCTTAGCAAACCCACATGCTTGGCAAATATCCTTCATTAAAATGCAACAGAAAAGCAATCTTAAACTCTTGTTGAGTCAGCTAAGGTCACAGAAACCATTAAATAGGTGGCTTTTACTGGACTTTCAAGAAAGGCCTGGAAAATCAGCAACAAAGGAAGTTCTTTCCCTGAAGATGACTGTCCTGGTTTTGCCTGAGATAGAATTAATTTTCTTCCTGGCAGATGGTAAAAGGCTGTGTTTTGGCTTCAGTGTGAGAATAATGTTGATAACATTAAAAAAAATAACATTAAAAAAAATGCTGTTTTGGTTGGTGCTCAGCAGCGCTCACCCAAGTCAAGGACTTTACAGTGTCCCATTCTCTGCAGCAAGCAGGTGCACAAGAAACTGCAAGGCAGCGTGGTTGGATCAGCAGCACCAGCTGATCCAAACAAGCAAAGGGCATATTCCACACCACATAACATCATGCCCAGTATACAAACTGAAGGAACTGTGACAGGAGGGCTGAGCACTGCTAGAGGAAGGTCACCAGTGTGATGAGCAGTGTATTGTGCATCACTTGTGTTTGATTCCTCTCTGTTATTTTCCTTCTCATTACAATTATTATTATTTTACTATATTTCAATTATTATTCAATTATTAAACTTATTTTCAGTCCACAGCTATCACCTTTTTCCCCTTCTCCTTCCCATACCGTGAGGGAAGCAGTGTGAGAGTGAGCAGATGAGTGGTGCTTATTGGGTAGCTGGGGCTAAACCACAACAGTCCTTCAGGTGCCAGACCTGGTGCACAAAGGGCAGAGACAGATCTGACCAGAGTCAGTTGTGCTAAAGCAAATTTGCTATAAGCATTTATTGTGTTGGTTTAACAGTGGCTGGTAACAATGCTGATTTGTTTGCTCTCTCAAGGTTGCATTATGTAACACATTATCTGCTGTAAAGGCTGGGTTAAGGTTAGGTGTTGCATTTTGCAATTTGGTCTTTGTGCTCAGAATGGTCCTTACCTCTGTGCTCTGGTGCCATTGAGTGGAAAATATCAATAATGACACCATTTGCCTTTTCTCCTCAGCCCACCTAGGGAGTGCACACTTCCCACATCGTCCTTTTCTCCTCCAGGTTAATTACAACAGCATTTGGGAATTTTTAATATCCCTGGGATGTTGAAACCCGTGTAGTTTCCTACTGCTAGGCACCGTGAATGAGGTTCAGGTCTTGTTTAGGGAGAAGCAACTGTTTGTGGCTACTCAGCCCTGTGACAAGCCACTACAACTACTCAGATTAGACTGGAGTCAGACTGCTGCCAATTGCTGCCATACTGGACACACTCAAGGTCAACCATTCAGTTTCTGGAGTCAGGGTTACAGAGGATTTGGAGCCCACAATACTCTAACTGAAAGAGATACTGGTAGCATATGAAGGGGTTTGAACTTCTTCAGAGCTGATTGGCACTGACGTCCAGCTGCTCCTGGCACCCTACTGGGGTGCTGGGCTGGATATTCACACTGATGCTATGTGGAGTAAGCAGGTCACACTGATCACACAACAAGCTTGAATAAGAAAACCATACTCCAAACATTTCTGAGGAGCAAACAGTTAACTACTATCTCGAGCTGTAATATTGTTTCTCAGTTAGACAAAGTTAGACAGCAGGGTCTTCAGCTTGCCAAATCTAAAGCATTGTCTTGATGTCCATATCTGGCTGAATTTAGCTGAAAGATGTACTTGTTTATTTACAACAATAGTTTTGTTTCACAGACATGAAGTCTGACATAAGATGTCCTTTACTGGTGAGAAACTTTAAGAATCCACAGGAAAAATTCCTTTGATTTCACCAAGCTGAAAGACCAGCTCCACACTTGTAAGAAGACATTATTATGGGACTAAGAGTGGTATCCTACTACTAACTGCCACAGCAGCAGTGTTCCAAGCATTACTACACAGCTACACCAATCCTCCAGTTTCCCTCTCTGCTCCAAAAGCACGATACCTATCCCAGAGTGGGTCAAGGGGCAGCTGTGGGAAACAGTCAGGTGGCTGGAACACCTCTCCTATGGAGACAGGCTGAGAGAGTTGGGATTGTTCATTCCAGAGAAGAGAAGGCTCTGGGAAGGCCTTCTCGCAGCTTTTCCATACATAAAGGCAGCTTCTAACAAAGGCATAGAGACACATTTTACAAAGGCCTATAGTGGCAGAAGAATGGGCCATGTTTCTAAACTGAAAGAGGGCAAATTTACACTGGACATAAGGAAGAAATGTTTTATGGGGAGGATGGGGAGGCCCTGGCACAGGCTGCCCAGAGAAGCTGTGGCTGCTCCATCTCTGGAAGTGTCCAAGGCCAGGCTGGGTGGGGTCTGGAGCAACCTGGTCTAGTGGAAGGGGTCCCTGTCCATGGCAGGAGGGTGGAACTAGGTGATCTTTAAGGTTCCTTCCAACCCAAACCAGTCTGTGATGCCATGATTCTAAGTAAAGTTTCTCTGGGTAAAATCCATTACTTCCTCCCTTATGTTCTCAGCTGCAGGCTTTGCAAAATTATTGTATCATCCTCCATAGCATTCCCTCTAATTCCTCCCCTACCTTTGAGAATCCCTTTGTCAGCATTTGCTTGTACTTCCTTAAAACAGGTCTCCTGAACACTCTTCAACCCTTATACTTCTTCCTTCACAGCCTTTTCTGAGCAGACCAGCCACCCATGCTGACAAACTACTCAATTACATTTTCTATCTACTTGGTTCCATGAAGTTGAGTCACTGTTTGTGAATCCTCAGCAGTTCCTGCTTGACATACCCAAGCTTTCACTTTTTCCTCAGAAGTTCTCCATAGCCCTATCCTTGATGCCGTTACTCCTTTCAGCTGAAGTAACTTCTGACTCCCTCTTCCTTGCCCCATAAATCCAGACTATGCATGTAACACTTCTTTCCATCTGTTACACTCCGTGTTTTGCACATATGTGTAGATATATATGTTTGTATCTATCTGGTGTATACAGTATATACACTGTTTTTCCTGTTCTTGCACACAGCTCACAGACAGAAGGGGTTTGTCTCAGATAGCAGGGTGAAGAAGCTAATTTCTTATAAATGCATTTTTTTGACACTGAATAACCAAAAAATAGCTAGCAGCTTAGCTTGGCTGCCCAGATCCACAATGCAAGAACTATGTTCCATTAAAAGCATTCCGATTTTTTTTTTCTGAAATGCAAAAAATACACAAGTGAAGTACTTACAAGTAAGGAAATAATTTCTTATTATCTTTCCTCACCCTCATTTCTTTTATATTTCCTCTTAATTTCAGTGAATTCCCTTTCTGACTGCTAGCACCATATGCCCACAGGCCTATGCCTGCTATCTGTGGCTCCTTGTGTATATTGTATCCTGCCCAAACCAATTCAACAGCCCACACTCCAAGATCTCTTGCGTCTGCAATCCAGTGCCCTAGGTTTCTGGTGGCAGCCTGCATTGCTATTAACCATCTGGCACCTTCACTCCTTACTATTTAAAGGCTGTGGAGGTATTTGACCAGGAGCTTCCTTGCCCATATCCACAAACTTTGTAAATACAACCTTCATGCACATCTAAACGGAACTGTCATATGTTTCTGATCCCAGTGGGAACTCTAAGTCATCAGCTGCAATATTTGAAGCTAAAGACAACAGAGCAATCTTGTGCCTTCCTGTGGACCTGTCTTTTATTAAGTCATAGACAGGATCAAGAAAACTACAGAAGTGTGATTTTTTTTCTATTAATCTTGAAAATGTTTTATTTTAAGAATTGCTTACTGGTACTGCAGGTGCTTGATGTAGCCCTCTATAAACCCAACAGGCTGATGACTCAGCCTTTAGCTGAGTTCCAGCTCATAGTTACAGCTGCAGGAACAGTGACAGCGTGCACACACACCATTTCTTACCACTGTAAAAGCGAATCATACAGCTGAGATCAGAGTTTGCTGCCTCTTCCTGCATTCTGAGAGGATCATCAAAACCCAGCCCAGCCAAGTAGTCATACACAATCTGAAGGGGTTTTTCTGTGGGCTCCAGCCTCCTGTCAAAACATACAAGAAAGAAGTTTGAGAATGCAAAAAAGATCAAACAAGTCTCAGTACAGCTAAAGCGTGAGGGATACTGACACACTGTCTGTTCTGCTCCTCTGAGAAGGTCTGGCAAGCACAGATTCTTGGGTCTCTCCTCCCTGCTTGACAAGCAGCGTTCAAGAACTGCAGCACTTGTGAATCACATTGCAGAAGAGAAACACAGAGCAACAGCAATTGGCATAACCCAAAAAAAACAATTCATGGTGAGTATTTCTATTTCATGATTTAAGGAGCACCAGGAAGAATCCATGACAAGATACAAAACCAGAAATACTGCACAAAAAAGCAGATGCCAAGTAATTAAAAACTCCTGTGTATAATGCCTCAAAAACATAAAAGAACTCTTAAATTTTTCTCCCAAATGCAGCTTGGAGCAAAGTATTTGAAGAATCCTTATGAAGAATTACTTTAAAAACAAAACAAAAAAAGAAGACAAATTTCCTACTCTCTTCAGCTCACATCAGTGGCAAGATTCTTATGCTTTAGTAAGTTAACTCAACCAGTACATTTAAAAGGACATTTTAGAACTATGTCAGAACACAGGAAGGTTTCAGTGGCTAGCTTGAATAAACAGCAATAAGAGAAAGTTCTTGCGAAACATCAGATTTAGTGTATTCAGAATGGAAAATATGTTTTCTGATCTTCTCCTCACTTTTTCCAGAGAACCCTGAATTGTGCTTTTCTTCAACAAAAACCACAGTTTCTTGCTAAATTACAAGTTTTATTTTAGGAAAAAAAAATAGTGTAAAAGATTAAGCACTGAAAATGTTAGGTAGGAGTTAAAATATATTGTTCCAATGATCTACTCATCATCTACCATTAAAAATCCCCATTTTTAATCTAAAAGTGCCATGCTTCAGATTACAGTCACTGGATCTCAATAGTCACCTCTTCTTCAAACAGGAGTTTATAAACCATGTCACTAAACATTTCAAACTTCCTCTTAAAGATAAGGCACAAGCTGCTTTTAAAATTATTCTTGCAGTAGAGTGGGTCTACTTTGATTCAAAAGGATTTTTACCACCAAAATTGTTTTAGTTTAGCCCTACTCTGTAAGCACTAACATGATTGTTCCCTGTATCCACGCACTGACCACACAAAACCACACATACACATTGGTTCAACTCAAACACTTTTCTGTTCTTGGACCAAACCTGCTCTTGACTCATATCCCTCCAATGCACAAGTCCTCCTGAACTGCATCTTTTGGCAACTTCTAGCCAAAAGATAGCCTCCTTCCTCTCCTTTGCAGTATTTAGTACACTTGTCCTTTACATAAATATACCTAGTGATACTGAAAAGCAGTGTTTTCCAGGGAACACTGCATGCTAAACCATCTAGAGCAATCTGCTGCACTGGCTTCTCAGTACCCATCACTCCCTCCACTGATGCCCTCCTGAGCTCTTACCTTTTAGCCACAGGTTATTAACAGAGCAAACTGAACAATGCAAGTTTATGTTTCTTCCTTCAAACAGCTCCTCACCCAAAACATGATGCTTACACTGAATAACAGTTTCCAGTTTGTAAGGTATTAGCCAATGGGTTTACTGGTTTGTGCATTGCTTTTCTCCCCATGACAACAGAACACAGGACCTCAGGCATTTTGGGTAGGAAGGGCCTTTAAAGGTCATCTACTCCAACCATCCCATCATGGACAGGAACATCTTCAACTTGAATAGGCAGCTCAGAGCCCAGTCCAACATCTCACTGCAATGAATGACTAATACCTTTGGCAACCAAGCGCGAAATTTCGAAGCATCAAGATCAAATTTGCTAGGTAAGACCTGTTTTCCACCAAACTTTGTTGACTTGCATACATCATTTATACTGTGTGTCCTAATGGGAAACATTGCATTGCTGTATGTACCAAACCTTTCCACTTCTTCTCACCTCTTCTCAAGAATAAAAACATTTCTGATTGTTTTTAATGATTATATCAGAGTATTTCCACTATTTCTGACAGCTTTACAAATGTCATCAAATAATTAAGGCAGGACTGGTTTCATAAAACATACACCATTTACAAGTACCTAGTCATCCAAGCTTCCTTTGGAGTCACCAAGACACATCTCAAGAAGTAAAATGACCTCAGGTATTTCAAGCAGATACATTGCAACTCTCACTTCACATACAGGACTTCTGGATCAGAAGGATTACTCTCAAACAAAGTTTATAGCCTGAAAAAGCAATGTAGTTGATACGCAGCTGACCCAGAAAACCAGTTCTTACTGCTCAATGCTCGCTAAGCCTGTTTAGGGCAAGTCTGTTCCCTGCTTTTGTTTTACACAGAAATACATCTACTTACTAGCCAGAAGGCTGTATATCAAATAACCCCTTTCCTCTCCCTTCAGAAATTGTCTGTTGGAGCTCCTATTCACTAATAAACTGATGTCAGCTAAGATGGGATTCCTGCACAATAGGCATGAAAAGCTAACTTATTAAATGCTGTTTCTTTGCCTGTTTTGTAAGATGGACATGGGACAAGAGATTGGTTCAAAAGAGTGAAATGCCATCAATTTTTCTTTCTTTGCAGAGATTTCTTAAGTTCAAATGAAAGATCTCAGCCCTTTTTAGGACTGTCTTCATGATTTACAAGCTCAGAGCCAAGTACATCCACAAATGTACGTACAAATATATAGCTGAGGTTTACCTTATCACTTAATATTTTTTGCTGTAGAAACAGACACCAATGAACACAACACTAAACTTTCAAAAGAGCTTTATGATATAATCTAGGAAATGATAAACCTGTGTATCTGCCTCCTACAACAGACAAGCTATTAGAAACTGGAATGAATAAATAATAGAGTGCACTGAACAATGCTGACTTCCAATACAATACACCTGACATATTGTATACCCTTCAGCACAGAATCCAGAAGTATGAGAGATTTGACTGGATCTCCAACTATGTTGCCCAACTTTCCCTTGGCTACACCTAGACTCCTTCTGCTATTAAAGCCTTATGCTTACCAGGAAACAGCCTTTCCAGCAGGCAACCCATGGCTCAGGAATGTTAAACGCTTGAGTGCCACTCACAAAAAGAACATATCAAGTAGTCTGCACCTAGACTTCCCAAGGAAAAAAACCAAACAAACACTCAAACTTTACTATTCGGTTGCTGAATGGATTGAGGCTTTTTTGAGTACACACTGAACTACCTATCTGCACATCAGAATTCAGGAAAAACAGTAATGAAGCAGAGGGATAATTTGCATTGTATGAAAAGCACATAAGCCACAGCTGTACAGATTGCTCAATGTTGTCTGAGGTACAGTGCTGTGGCTTACCCTCCTGAAAAAGCTGGATACTCTATTGTACCATACCTACCCTTCTGGAGATGAGATCTGCTTTTTTTCTTTTTTATTCTTCTCATCTTATACTTCAGCAAGAGTTAATGCTGCAGGATTTCAAAACACTAATTTGAAAAACCCTTTATCTTCCTTCTTGTCCACATAAATCAAACTGATTTGCTCTTTGAAGACATCAAACACAGCACTTTTGGTTTTGTTTCTTTTCTATGAAAGCCATGTACAAAAGGAACATTGATGGCAATATCTATTCAAGCCAAATCCTCTGCAAATGTACCTCTAGTGCCATAGTACCATTCCTGTCTGAAAACCAGTCACATGAGTAGCTCATTCTCTTGCACCAGCTAGGTCTGCTGGTCAGTGGCTGCAGGACAACAGCCTTCCCGAAAAGTATTCTGATTTCTGGAAGCTGTCTGTAAAACATCACAAGTTGTTCAAACCTCACTACCTCGCAAGAGAGTTTTGAGTTTACAGAAAGATCTACACCCACAAAGTCACAGGGGGCAATGACTGGCTACTCTGCAGAGGAAGCAGAGCTCAGGGTTAGGTATTTCAGTCATGAAGACATGGTGGAAAGGGTGTCTGACTGCCTTCTGGCACTCTGCTGTGTGCAGTGGCTGAGGAACACTGGGCCAGGTATGTGACTAACAACACTCACAGGGTCTGTAAATAAAGTCAGGAGCAAACCAGCCCATTGCCTATGGACTGTGCTCACACTGAGAAAGGGAGCGGTTCCCTGAGTGCTCTTGGAGACATTCTGGAGACCTGGAGGAATGGATTACTGGTCTAAGTTCTCATAAAGGGCTATGTGATTCACTAACAAAACCCTGGACAGGCCAGCAAAAGGAAAACCAAAACCTGCATATGGAACAGCAGTTTCCATATGGAATTTCTTCACTAACTTGGTCAAGTCCAACAGATGCCAGAAGTAACCGTTAAAGTGCAGTAGAAAAATACACTTTCCTTTCAAGAGAAAGCAATGTGGTGTGAAACCCAAACTGGCATGAGATCACATTAGAACCGCACAAACTCATCCTGTACCAAACACAATGAGCTCTGAACGCTGGCACATGTGAGAACACACGGCTGTCACAGCAGCTGTGACCTGGCACAAACAGCCCACGATATCCTCGGCAGTATCACACACCAGGGACTGAATACTTCCTCTGCTCACAGCAGCCCTCCCCAGCACAGGTGCAAAGGCTTAAGGAGACAGAAAAGCCCACATGAAGGAGCAACAGTTTCAGTTTCATTCCTCTTGCAACTGTAACTCCATAAGCAAGGGTCAAGTTTTCAAATCTTCCAAGCCTAAATTTTTGTTGTGAGCAGCATCCAGACCAAAGAAGGTATCCGTGCAATTCTTGCTTAACCCTTCCCTCTGCAGGAAGATATAATTTCTGGATATGAAGGGATACAAGCATAAAGAAAGATTCTGGCTAGGAGAAAGCTAAAGATCTTTGAGGTGTATTGTGGAGAAGAAAAAGTTCTTACAGACACTGACTTGAATTCACAGAATTGAAAAGGAAACAGAATAATCACAAGGACATTGCTGAATATTTAGACTGAATACATAAAAGAGCTTCTGCTAATCTTCCATACAGCTTTCAGTCTTCCAAGTCATGTGTCAAACCAATGTCTGCCATGCTCTGGAAAGAAAGTCACCTGCTGATATTCACCGGGTGAAGAATTCAGAAACTGTCTGGGAGACACACGTACTTCTGGTAAGATGTGATCAGATATTTAACAAAGTAATCTGTATTGTGAAAACGTTATTGAAGTAGTTGGTAAAGTTTGTTCGAGGAAGGAATTATCTCAACAGGGCACAAGGATAATCTTGAAGACACTGAAGTGATCTTCCAGTGGACATGCAAGCAGATACCATTCAGGCCTGCTTCCTGCTGCTAACACAGGTGTTACTGAAGCAGTATTGGTAACTCCCATTTCCCTACCCAGAACAACTCCAGTGGGAAGCAATTCAAGGATCTCTTCTGTGACAAACAAACCCTGAGAATTACAAGGAACAGACACATTGTAACCAAGAACTCTTCACAAAATTTATGACAAATCTTGACCAAGTCCTAGACATATCAAGAAGCAAAAAGAATGGGAAGTAATAATTTACAGCTCACTACTTGTTTAGAAAAGACTGGCAGCAGATTCAATTTGCTAATCCAGTGCAAAATCTGCCACAAATCAAAGACAGGCACAGCTAGCTAGCATGAGAAAAGAGAGATTGAAAAGAATTCAAATGTAAGAGCCACTTCAAAAGCTAAATAAAGTAAAAATGTATCTCTCTGAACACATCTATAAGCTTTACCTAAGCTTTTTCATGATCTGCACTAACAGGTCTGCTCTTCCTTAAAAATGCTGGAAAATCTGCCCGCTATTAGGGTCCAAACATGCCAACTTCCTTATAAATTTTTCAAGCAATAGAGTTTTTTCAGCTGCCTCAGTGGCTATGTTCATGTCCCTGTGTTCTCATACAGCATTTCTAACTAATCCATCCCTAATTCTTATAACCCCGACCAGGGCAAGGCAAAGGGTTCTAAATAACCTTTTCCAACAGTCAGTTTTCAATAGTCAGAATAGTCAGTCCTGGTCTCTCTGCATCTCCCGCCACTAGCGTTCCCACTCCATTACAGAGCAAACACCGGTTTTAAAATTTGGACACATGCGACCTGTAACCTTCATTTCACTGTCAAAAATCCAGCTACTAGCTCTGTTCAAAATGCACTGTATCTACTGCTTAGCCTTTAAGTAAGGAGGCCACAGCAGTTATTTGCCCCTGAGATCAGGAGTGGCAATTTTATAACTGAATCTTAAGTCCAGATGAATCAGTGCGAAGTGTAAATCCTAAGAAACTGAATGGGAGCTTCCAAACCTGGAGGAGTCCATAACACACACACAGCATAAAGTTCATGCACATTAAACCCTAAGCCATCTATTTTCAGCCTAAATTGACTTCAGGCATAAAACAGCATCTGATGCTTAAGCCTTCTTTATATAACCCTTGCTACAATTTCTGTCTGCCTTTAATTATTTAGCTGGCAACTCTTCTCAGTAAAAAAATTACTAACACGTAAATATTACATGATATAATTGTGAACACACTTTACTTTGCTGGCTCAAAATAACTGTTTACAGCCTCTTAAATAGATCAGGTTGTCCAGATGCTAAAATCCCCATAACACAGAACATAACAAAGGAATATATGAACAGGTGCCTCTACCCAGAAAATGAGGACATACTTCTAGCTGGAGCAACAGTCAAACCCTCTATGTTAAAACACATAACTATGAGGTACGTAACCTCTATTTCACCACTGTCTAATTTTTATGAAGGGCATTACTCAAGGCTGTACCTGACTGCCAGCTACTAGCTCTGCCTGTTCCCTACCCACCCCGCCAACAGGCATAGGTACACGGTAAACAGAGCCTCACAAACCTATTCAAAACATTTCTCAGTCAGGTTTATCCTTTCTCGGCCCTTACCTGACCAGGTCTCCATGAAGCTGCAAAAAGAGGTTTTTCTTCCCTTCTCTGTCACAGATCTCCGAGGCTTGGGTGTCCACTGTGCAGAGGACCAGGCGCAAGTCCGAAGAAGCCGCAGTTGCTGAGTCTCTTCCATAAACATACACGCAGCCTCGTCCGACGTCCCCTTTCAGCCAGGTCCTCTCACGGGAACCAACGCGACTCCTGCTCTGGCAGCTCCTGCTCCCGCTGCGCTTCGCGTTCCTCTGCAAGGCAGCCCCGAGACGAGCGTCAGCATCGCCTCCGGCCACGGCCGAACTCCGACCCGGCCCCGAACCGCCCGCTCCGCACAGGTAGCAGCCACCAGCGTGCGAAAGACCAAGGTCGGGGTGGGCAAGTGCCCCCGGTCCCGCAGCCCACTCCCCCCCACCCCACCGAGCCGCCCGGAGCGCCGCAGGCCTCGGTCCCCTCCTCACCTTCAGCACCCGGATGCCGCCGCGGGGTCCGGCCCGGCCCCCTCGTGCGCCGCCTGGAACCGCCGCCTCGTCCTCCTCGGGCTCCTGGGCCTCCCTGGGCCCCGGCCCGCGCACGGGCCGTCCAGGCCAGGCCCCGCCCCGCGCGGCGGCGGCACCAGGGGTGCCGCTGAGTCGCTCCAGGCCGGGCACCCTGAGCTCCGTGTCCGTGTCCTTCCAGCAGCGAGAGGTGCCGATTGCGAGGCGCTCGCCAGCCGGGCAGGCAAAAGGCAAAGCTCACGTGAACGCTGCAAACGCACCTGGCACCGCTCGCTTTTCACACAGCTCCAGGTCTGTCACCATCAGCGCCCCGCAGCTGGAGCTACGCTGCTCAACAGCCGAACATCACCGTTCTCCTGCTGCCCTGCAGATCCGTCACGTAAGCTCTGCCAGTCTTAATTAGTGCCTGCTACTAATAATGTTTCTTCTAGTGACGTCATCATCTACCAACGACATCATCATGACACAGTTCACAAGAATTTGAGTATGTTTTAGGGCAGCCACTGCTTCTGCCCCAACAGGATCAAGCACATTAAAAAAAGCCTCCCACTTTCCCCACAGTGAAATTACGTGTTTGAAAAGACATGAAAGGTCATCTAGTGAAATGTGACTGACTAGAAAACACAAAGCAGGCACATGTGGGGCCAGAGCTATGATGACAATCCTTGTCCAAGAGGCACATGGAGTATGAAGGCGGTCTTTCAACGAGCTTGCAGAGCAGGCTCCAAACACATTCCTTGTGTTCAGATCCCACCACACCTTTCTAGCACCTGGACAAGCACTGCCGCTCGTAACTAACACAATCTCCCAGGATGGTATTCCACAGGAACTGCTTAAGTGTTTTGCAATTGTCCACTCATCTCAGTCTCCAAAATTTCCTGTTTCAAAATATGGCATTATTATTTTGCATCATCTGATGTTGCCATGGCCAAACACTAAGGATCAAAACATTCTAGTCCACTGTATTTGCAGAAAGCAGCAAGGCACAGTTTTAAATCATTGAATATTGACTCATTTTATTAGTCACTTCATAATTTGTTTCAACCAAAAGACAATACACACAGCAGAAGTCTAATGCATCCCATGTAAATGTTTACATCTGTTAAGCTCCTCACTCACCTATGACTCAGCATTTATTTAAATTTTTCACATCTCAAAAATAGGTCTCCATAATTTCAAGTGCCAATAGGTGCCCTGCCTCAAATGGTATATTTTTCACTTTAAATTTGGTGGGTTTGTTGGGGGTTTGTATTTTAGTAGTTTTTTGTTTGCCTTTTTTTTTCTATATACTGTCAAAGAGGTGGGATGGGGCTCTGTGTAAAATTGAAATTACAACATCACAAAAGAAAAAGGAATATACAGGAATAGAGTGAAAGTTAAAAGGGAAGCAGTCCAGCAGCTCCTTCCCTCACAGCCTCCAAGTAGAAAATGAACACATAAAAGTGCACCAGCGTCACTGCTGCTGCAGCTCACAGCTAGTACCAGCCTTAGGGAAGGCACTGGTACCTTTCCCAGCTGCTTCAGTATTTTCTGAGTTATAGACCCAAGGTACTGTAAAAACAGTCCCCTCATTGCTATTGCTTCAATGAGTTGTTCAAGGCCGTATTTTGTGCCGTCAAGATGTGGACAAAGTCAACTTTTAGGACCTTTCCATGTCTCCTCCCCCTTCAAGCTGATTATGGCCACTATAGTTTCTGTCATTTTTTGACTGAAAATACATTCACTTGAAAAAACAAACATCCAGTGTCTCCCAGTTCCGAAGCCTCCCATGCAGATACTAGTAATATTAGCCATGAGGTCGTATCTTGCTGCCTTTATATCCCACTTACACTGAAGCAAGGAAAACGCTGACCAGACCTGTAAGAATTGTTGCATTCAACCAGTGGGAAGAGGACCCAGCATGTGCTTGGAGTGCCTCAGACATGCGAATACTCTCCAGAGGAAAACCACAGCAGCAGCACAGAGTTCGAAATGCACACAGGGGTCAAGGAGAAAGCAGCATTATCTAGTATTGCAGACAGGGGAAGGTGTGAAGCCTGGCCTTCCTTCTTGTGTAATGTCAGCATCCATCCCTTAGTGAGGAGGGGAGAGCTCCAAAGACAATTGGAATGTTTGGCTGCTACAAAAGAATACTTCATAGCCAAGGGATGGCTTCCTGCAAAACATTTTGGGTACATGCATCGCCTCCTCCAGCTCAACTCAAATACATGATGAAATGCCATTTCCCCATAGACACACTGCAAGGGTGGCTGAAGGAGCCAAGAACACAAAATTCACCCTGCAAGCTTACCAGAGACAGACAGCAAACCCCAGCTGCTCTAGGGGACAGAAAACAAGCATGACAAGAGGGACAACATACACTGTTCCCAATCTGCTGCAACAAACTGGCCAGGCAAGAGACTATTTTCTTCTTCCTTCCCATCCAATTTCCTCTACCAGTGCTCTTTCCCAGCAAAACCAAAGGGAGAGCAAGGCATGCTGGCTTTCAGCACGAGTGACCATGTACAACTCTGTGAAGAGAATGGGAGAGCTTGTGAGGAGTTCGGGAACCAAGGCAGGGACTTCCCATTAGCATTTTATATGGGACGCCCTCAGAGCTCACTGGTGTATGGATTTAACATGCTCAGTATTCAACGTTGATTTTGAGCTAGTGGGGCAGTGAATAGCCACAACTGCAGTGAAAACAATTAAGCTAAATGCTCAGCACCAGAAATGGACCCTGATTCAGCCATTTCCAGCAAAACTGCCTGCTTCATGATGCTTCTAGCTAAGCACAGGATGTATCTCGCCACTGATAGCCAAGGCATGACCCTACCACAACCCAAAGTTCATTTTAAGGAAATCATACATTGTTCTTCTAGATTTTATAACCCTACACTGATGCCAGCTCCAGGGGAAAAAAACTCTTTGCTAATCCAAAGGCCCAAACAAGTTCAATCAGTAAGGCAGCAAAAATTCCCTTCAAGAGAAGATAAATTTACTCCACTTACACATGGACCAGCACTTAAATCAGTGACAGTCCTACATTATATTGCTTAATGCAGTTAAGACCAGACCAGACTGAACAACCCTTAGTGGCCTCCTGTCCAATTCAAGGGCAGAACAGGTCCTCAGTTTTCCCTAAGCACACTGTGGATCACTCTTGCAATATTCTTGGCAAGTTCTAGAGCCCAGTGTTAGCACTTCTGTGGACACAGGAAGCTATGTCTAAGCTTGTCCTCAGAGCATTCAATGATCTGGAAAGCCCTAGAACAGAATTGAAGCAGAACTGCCAAACCTTCAGCTTACCAGCACACTCACAAATGAAGATCTAAGATATACCCTAAGATATATCATAAAGAGCACTGAACATCTGAAGTTTGTCACACTGTGCTTCTGTCTGTCTTACACATCACCTCCAAGAGGCTGCCCAGAACTACACCACCTCCCTGGAGTTCCTGCAGGGACATCCCTGAACACAGCTTTCTGTGAGCTCAGAGGGGTACCAACCAGACCTTGCACCTTTGGATCCAAATACTCAAACGACTGGCTTCCATTCAAAACAGTTTGGTTACTTTCAGTCTGAACCTGAACTGGCACATTATTCTGAAAGCGGAGCAAGGATCAACTAAGTAAAAAAATGGGAAAAGGTCTCTTTAAACTGCATGGTCTTTATTTCAGTGCCAATATTACAGATACAACACAAATATCCCAGTCAGAAGTAACTCAAATGGAACCCAGGGGGTCTACAACAGGCTCTGGAAATAAAATTGGGGAGAAGTTCTGGAATAACCAGGAAGAGCAACTTTGCAGCATAGTATCTGAT
>WAAG01006674.1:0-10165 GCA_013390105.1 Tichodroma muraria
AAGAATAAGGGAAGTGAGAATTTGCCATCCAAGGCAGAAAGGGCTATTTGGAAACTTCTGCTGAGGTACCAGTGGGTCCACACTACTTTTCAGCAGATGGCACTACAGTCCTAGTGTTGGACTTTATATGCCCAAGTCACTTGGACTCCCAGAACAGGACTGCCTCCCTGTTTATGCACGTGGCTTCAGAAAGGGATTTCACACTTTGAAATTGTTTGAGAAACAATGGCCAAGCAGAACTAATTCCTCCTATGAATGCAAATTACTCTTAAATTGTCAGTTCAAGTCAGCTTGAAGTCAGCAAATGTTTACAGTCATAAACAAATTACCAATTATTTTGCAAATGTAATCTGACTATGTTCTATTTTATAAACACATTGTGAAAATATCAGTGTCAGATAACACTAGTTATTTACTAGAACACTGCTTGTGAGCTGTCAAACAATATAAAAGACCTGGAGAAAGAATAAAATCTCTTACAACATATACACCTATTAAGACAAAAAAGCAAATGCAAATTTCTTAGATTCTATTAGGGCCTTACAAGTCAAAGACACTTTTTTAAAGAAAATAACATAATCTACTGAGCAAAGAGAAAATGCAAAGAAACATTTTTCCTGCCGAGAACAATTGGCATTACAATGGAAGAAAAAATCACTGTTTTCTAGGGCAAGGACATGTTACATCTTTCAGTGATGATGACAGGAAATTTCAAGCAATTCCTTTTAATTACATGAGGCAGGCTCTCCATGCATATTATAAACACATTTTCATTTCTTTAAAAGCTTACTTCTTGAGTAAGACGCAACTGTTCAAAGAAAATTACTTCAGCTGACTAAAAACCCAATTTCAAAAACCCCAAATCTCTTGGGAGTTCAGCACTGATTAAAATAATAGTTTTGAATGCCACCTAACCAAGACCATTTGATACTACACAGAAAATGCGCATTGTGACTCATGGTAGATCATTCTTCTTACTCCCAATTTAGTTCTTCAGCTGCTTGCGATTACATTGGATGCCTAAACTGCCATACATATTCTAGGTGCATCGATATTGACTTCTAGGAAACACAGAATCCTTATTTGAGTCACCTCCAAGAAAGTGGTGGTGACTCAAATAAGGAGTCAATCACATTTTGACTGAATGTGACAGTCAAAAAATCCACAACTGGTTCAGTTTCTTTTTCATTTCACATTAATTCTAAACAAAACTTTTTAACCTTCTTTTTCTCCCGAGACTTTCATGATTTTCATGTTTCTACAGAGACCAGACTCTCTAAAATGTTGAAGTAGTAAAGTTTTTATAAAATGCAAATTCCACATTTTCCCCCCAGCTCCAGCCATGATTTTAAGCAGAAATATTTACCCTAGATGAGAGAAGGAAAATTGATGGCAAAAAGGTTTTTTTAAAAAAGGAAAAAATGGGACACTAGGGCAGTTTCCAAAATGCCATAGATGATCAAAGAAAATATATTAAGATGTGTATGTCAGAATCAGTTGAAAGTCCTAATAATAGCAGCATAGAATATGTCCTACATCTAGACTCTGATAAAAGAAGCCCCAGTATTCTAACATGACTGAAGCACAGCAGATGCATTCCATAAAGGTCTACTAATCAAGTTAGACTTAGAGCAGAGATGCTTCTGCTTACACAGAAAGCAGAACAGGTAATTTTTTCTCCTGCATTCATTTAAATTTTAATCTGTTTTACAGATTTTACCAAGCAGTTAGTATGAGGCTACAGCTGAACCACATGAAATGCTTTGGCCCAGATCATGTTAAGATACTTCCCTATATTCCAAAGCTGTTCTTTACTGCATTTCATGGTCCAACACCCTCTGATGTATTATTTTTTACTAAAATGTGTCTCTTCTTTTACTAAATGTGTGTCTTCTTCTTTGTGTCTCTCTTCACAGCAGGATTTCTATGATTATCTTTCTCCAGGGAGACTACTCAGAACCCAGGCTAAGTGTTGTTGATTTTCTGTATATACCAGATCATGATCTGCAGAGAGACCTCGACAAACTAGAGGGCTGGGCAATCACCAACCATATGAAATTTCACAGGGGGAGGTGCTGGTTCTGCACCTCGGGTGGGTCAGCCCTGGATGTATGGACACACTGAGGAATGAGAGGCTGAAGACCAATGCTGTGACCTGGAGTCCTGGCAAGTTGAACATGAGCCAGCAGTGCCCTGGCAGCCAGGAGGGCCAAGCATGTCCTGGGGGCATCAGGCCCAGCATGGCCAGCCGGGCAAGGGAGGAGATTGTCCTGCTCTGCGGCAGCCTCACCTGCAGTGATGGGGGCAGGTCTGGGTGCCACAATGTAAGAAAGATATAAAGCTGTTAGAGAGTGTCCAAAGGAGGGCCATGAGGATGAGCCTTATGAGGAGTGTCTGAGGGCATTTGGTTTGTTCAGCCTGGAGAAGAGAAAACTGAGGGGAGACTGCACTGCAGTTACAACTTCCCCACGAGGGCAAGAGAACGAGGAGACACTCCTCTCTGCAATCTGTTCTCTTGTGGTGACAGTGACAGGGCCCATGGGAATGGCCTGAAGTTGTGCCAGGGGAGGGATAGATTGGATATTAGGAAAAGGTTCTTTACCCAGAGGGTGGCTGGGAACAGGCTGCCCAGGGAAGTGATCAAGCACCAAGCCTGTCTGGGTTCAAGAAACTTTAGGGCAATACTCTCAGGGACATGGTATAACTGTTGGGAATGGTGCTGTGCAGGGCTAGGATGATTCTTGATGATTCTTGTGGGTCCTTCCAACTCAGCTTATTTTGTGATTCTGTGATCTGAACAATAAAGGCAGGAGCTAAAGCAATGCAATACAATGTGATACTTTCTCGGATTTCAACAGACTTCAATTAAAGAATGAGAGGAATTAATTTGAGCTTTGGAAAATATTTCTGAAAGCATTTCTTTTCCTTTGCTCAGATGAACTCCTCAGAGCACACCATATTTGTACAGCAGTGGGTATTTCTTAAGAGTTGGCTTAGGCATTGTTTCTGCTTATTAAGAAAGTACAGCAGAAAATAAAACCAGGTAGGAAAAATCCTCTTTTCTTAAAGTGCCACCTTACCTTGGATTAGCTTAAGGCTGTATTTTAGTGCCAGGTAATCCAGTTTTTTTCCACATTCCACCATCTAGCTAGAAAAATACAATTTTTCTTAACTCAAAACTAGCTAAAAGTAAAGCTGAGACTATCTGATGCTATGATTTGCCTAGTGAGCTCTCAATCTGAAATATGCAAATAACATTACCTATTATATTTCCTTCATATCCATTCTCATATGGCAATTACTTTCCTTTTATTTTTTATTATTTTTTAGTGGGGTTTTTGCCTATTACCCTGGAAATAACAGCATTTATTGATTTATGTCTATCTATACCACAGCTCAGGCAAGCATTTTTTACACTTAGCCTGAGAAAATTTTGTTAGCTTTTTACCAACTGCTTCACTACCTGGATTAGAGGGCAAGCAATAAAAGGTTCTGATAAGGCACTTACTGCATTCAGCTCTCACTTCAGTCACACATGTGGAGCTGAACCAGTACCAAGCCCAGAAGATGTAACTTTTTTACATTCTGCTGGACATCCAAAAATATGCCAGTACATATTTGATGACATTTAGTAGATTTTCTGTGGGCACATTCTGATAAACATATTACAGTTTTAGGCTGTATTTGACCTGAAAGGAAATTCACCTTTAACAGAGCACAGCTATTCCAAAAAACAAACTCCCAAACACTACTTTGAGAGGCTAAAAATATAAAGTGGTCTTGCCACGAAACAGTATAGAAAGGGAAATAGTGGTTTACAAGTTGGTATGTAGCAAATGATTGTGTGACCTTTTGCCAAAAGAGGGAATTCTTTGAGTTATATAAGCTTGGCTATGTCTCTGTTATGAGGTACCTGAAGTATTATGCAAGTTTTTCTTTTTTATGAGCTGAATGTCTTCATCACCGGCTTTGCTCCCAGTACATTTTCCTAAAAAATTGACTGTTTATGGCAGCACAGACTTCAACACAAATATTAATCTGCCCAAAACCTGAATACCTTGTTGAAGGGTGAGTGATCACTGATCAAGGTACCAAACTTCTGGTACTTACCACTAAAATATCTGTACGCCAGGTGGTACAGTTATAGTATGGTTATAGTTTTCCTATAAAACATGGTTATAGTTTTCCTAAAAAAACCCTCCTATTTGCCTTGCTTATTTTTTAAATTAGAAATATTTTTATCGAGAATGATAAAAGAGATAATTTATAAATAGACTATTTGGCAGAACAAGACATAGAAAGCCATGGAAACTGCATGACACATTCAAGAGATTCTTTATATAAGATAGGTATACATGCATATAAATATTTATACCTTTATGGCTGTTATCTGGTAATGAAAGCAGTTACTATGCCTAAAAACTCAGAGATTTTAAACAGTGAAATAAAGTAATGATCAACTCATAAGATTATCAGGTTTGGAAGAGACATTAAGATCATCCAGTCCAACCATCAGCCCAGCACTGCCCCAAACTCCTAAACCACTTCCCCCAATGCCAGATCCAGATGCCTCTTGAACACCTCCAGGGATGGTGACTCCACCACTTCCCTGAGCAACCAATTCCAGCGCATGACCACCCTAAGAGTGGCAATTTCTTCTAGTATCTCACCTGAGTCTTCAGGCCATTTCCTCCTGTCGCGTCTCTGCAGGCACCGCAGCGGATGCGGGCCCCCGACTCACCACAGCTCCTTTCAGGGGGTCCTAAGAGGCAGTGAGGTCGCCCCTGAGCCTCCCCTTCCTGGGACTGAACAACGCCGGCTCCCTCAGCCGTCCCTCATGGGAGAGGTTCCTTAGTCCTTCCAGGAGCCTCGCTGCCCTTCGCTGGACAGGCTCCAGCCCCTCAGTGTCCCTTTTAAAGTGAGGGGCCCAGAACTGAGCACAGCCTTGAGGTGAGGCCTCCCCAGTGCCCAGTACCGGGGCACGACCACTGCCCTCGTCCTGCTGGCCACGCTGCTCTTGGCACTGGCCAGGAGGCCACCGGCCTTCTTGGCCACCTGTGCGCACTGCTGGCTCATACTGAGCCAGAATTAAAAAAAAAAAAGAAAAACAATAAATAAAGCAATACACTCGACAAGTAGAAATGAGTTTGTTCCATACCCATGGTTACTTCTGGACAGAAACCTGGACTTTGGCGATGCTACACAGGGCTATGGTAAAACTTCATTCTCTAATTTAAGGATAATCTCTGCATACTCAGAACAGGAAGACTTTAATTTTTTACCAAACCACAGTCTCCTCTTTTCAAAAATTTTGCGAAGAAACAACCATCATTTTGCAAGTCCTGCCCCTCAAAAAATAGTATTCCACCCTGTCACATATGAGAGACCCACTAAAGCACTACACTGCTGTAGCACTAAAGGAGGGTCTCCTTGCCCTTATTTCAACTATAATGAGGCACTGGTTAATTTTTTCTCCTCTATTCAGCTGAGGAAGGGAGTCATAGAACAATTTGAGAGGGCACCTGACATCCATCCAGGGTCAAACCAGCTCAAGTGCACATGTGTAACACAAATGCAAATATGCGTGTGTGCATATATTTATTTATTTATTTATTTATTTAAACTTTATATATATTTAATGAAAATGTATTTCAGAATTTACTTAGATTTTATGATGATATATGAAGATGATAGTATAGGATTAAAAATCTTTGTCTGAAAAGAGGAAAAAAGATTTCCTTTATCAAAGCAGAAACTCTTTGCCAGAATTCACTCAGAGTGACAGAGAGATAAAGGCCCACAGCACTCCATGCAACCAATCTGTCAAGAATGAAAGATGCTCCTTCACACTGGTGTCCAGTTGTGAGGTTTTGAATTTTAAGAAGCTCCAGCCTAGTTTAAGAAAGTGGACCACCAGTTTTGCCAGAAGTATCACAAAATATACCAAGGTGGATGAGATCTACAAGAATCATCGAGTCCAACTTCTGGCCCTGTACAAGACCATCCCCAAGAGTCACACCAGATGGAAGATGATTCCATTAAAAGAGGAACTAAAGGAGTTGCTGCTTTGCACACCCCATGTTGCTGCTTCCACTGAACACAGCACAGGGTTACACAGAAAAAGCCAAATGCATATGAAATTTCTCAGTGAGAAATGAACATATGTGTGAAACTGTACTATGGAACCTTTTTCACCAGAAGGAACAGCACAGGGGAAATAAGATCAGTATTTCTGGAAAAAAGCATAGACTGTTGTAACAGTGATTTGACAGAAACTGTGGAGTCTGTGAAAACCTTGAATAAATTGAAAGGAAATGTTTGTGGCTTTTTTTCTAGACAAACAAGATTACAGAAATAAAATTATCTAAAAGATGCACTTTAATAACTACATGTTTCAAATAATTCCAGAACAAGACTAACTTCTTCAATAAAACTTCTACAAGACAGAGTGGAAATTCTCCTGACAAGATGGAATTATCCTATAAAGAAATATTTTGTGAAAAAAGAATTGCTAGTGAGCTAACATACAATTGCTTTTGTACTTTGTAGATATATGCAACTTATTGTATCATTGTGATTGGGGCTGGATTGCAAAAATACAGATCTTGGAATCTAAAACCCTGCTAAGCTGCCAACAAGCCTTAGGCAACACTGCAAAATCAATTGCAGTAGACAGGTTTATATATTTCTTTATAATACAGTACAAAAATATTTCAATTTAAAATTTAAAATATTGCTCCGAAGAACAATAGTTTGGAGTTCTCCTTCTTTGAATTTTTACTAAAGTGAAGACTGACCAAGCAGTATATTTTGGTGTAAGACATTTAAATCTCCTTACTCTTTTTTTGATATGAGGGGTAACCTCACATAGCATTACTCTGTGTGGATCACTAGTTATGTGTGATTCTCAGTGTAAATTAATCATTAATTAATGATTTAGCTAATTCCCTGCCTTACTTAGGGCTACAATAATTTTGAATTAGCATATTATAACTACTAGAGTAATTAAGAAAATTTTCAATTCACTGTATATAAGTCCCTATGGTGATTTTTGTATAATTCAAGAAAACATATACTAACATAGACTTAAAAACCCCGATGAAATACAAATGGTCCTAAAATAATTAATGATTGTCACATTCTTAATGGAACAAGAGGATACAATGATTAAAAAAAGCCTTCCCAAAACCAAAAAAATGTAAGAAGTGGTGATAAATACAGAAGAAAATAGATATTGGGGAATTACTAACACTCTTCTACAGCAAGTGTTTTTTCCCAAAACTTTTGAGACTGAGTGAAAATGTAATTTGCAGGTGGGTGTGGTGAATTTCATTTTTCACCTGCTATTGCCTTGAGACCACTTTTACCAGCAGTCCAGTAATCTTCCTCTTACCCTCATTATCTTTTCTTTGTTAGCTATTGATGTAAAGCGGGCCTAAAATTCTGGAAAAAAGGTTCCCTCACCTCTAGCCCTTGAATTATTAATGTTAAAGGGCATCTATTTCTCTGGTATAAAATGTGACCTGGTGAAACTGATAATAACAACAATAACCATCATCAACATCATCAGCATCATCATTAGAATGACTTACTGAGACTTTGGACAGTTTGCAAAGGGGATAGTAATGGAACACCAGTATTACACTTCTGACTCCAAAAAACACTAAATAATTTGGATTAACTAAGCCAATGTTGACTTCGCTTTCCAATATCCTGAAAAAATTATCTAACCAGCAGACAGGTAAGAAGGGTGTATCAGCCTTTACTTTGATTTGCCTTTCCACTGCTAGCAACAGCAAGTCTAATGGAATAAAAAGGAAGCCTTTTTTCTAAATTCTGCTCAGAAATTTATCTAAAAAAAGACATAATTTTCAGAATATTTTTTATTAAATTGATAGTGCTTTCATTTGAGCTAATTAAATCTCATCAACTTAATGCAATGCAATATGTACAAACCAGCATGCTTTTAAAATATTAGGTTTTTAATATCTGCTTATTCTTTGCAAGATCTGTCATGAAAAGTAAATTAAACATTACATTATTGAAGAACTGTTAGACAAGTAATTCTAAATTTTGGAGAAAATAGTAATTTTGCAGGGAAATGACTGAAAGAGGACATCATCAGTGTCTGTATCAGCAGGAAGGGTGTCAAGAAGCCAGGCTCTTCTTGGTGGTGTCAACTAACAAGAAAAGAGGCAATGGACAGGAGCTGATGCTCCTGTTCCACTGGAATTTCCACCGGAACATGAGGAAGAAATTCTTTATCCTGCAGGTGACCGCGCCCTGGAACAGACTGCCCAGAGAGGGTGTGGAGTCTCCGCCCTGGAGATATTCAAGAAGCATCTGGACAAAATCGTGTGCAGTGTGGTCTGGGATGATGCAGGTTGAGCACAGGAGTCAGACTAGAGGACACATTGTGGCCCCATCCTGACCCATTCTGTGATTCTGTGAAACTGCCATTTCTGCTAAAGATCTCCATTGTACTGATCTTTTTCCTTTGCTTTTATTTATCTCTATAATTTTCTTTTGTTGTTCATAGCTTTCCTATTTTCCTTTTATAGAAAGCAATCTGTTTTAATGAAATATGCCATTTCCTCCAGTTTTTCTTAGAAGAATGTTTATCACCAGGAAAGATAAATCTTAAATGTTCCTTTTTAATTAATATTGTACAAACTAGACTCTTTCCACACTGTTTGGGGATATGACAAATTGTCTTTAATTTCTACACACAAAAGACTTTATTTACAATTTAATATTAAATATACTTCATTACCATCTGTCACAAATGCTCTAAATAAAAGATCTTTGGATTAAGATTAGAGACCTGCAGTAAAAGCAGTAAGAATTCCTTATATCCAGTGAGGTATGGTCTATTCCATTTGTTTCCGAGTACAGTTCACTTACAGGCATGCTAACTCAATAAATGCCTGTAATAGCAGCTCTCTTTAAACTCTGATGCATTGATTTTTCCTGGATATGGGTTTCATAGGTATTGTTAGATATGTTCATGAATAATAAAGAAATTCTAAATGACTATAAGTACTTGTTAATATAGGCTTATTTGTCAGTTGTCTGGAGGTTTGATAATCTTTAAAAATTTATAGTTCACACAGCCTTAGAAAATAATAATTCAAACTATTTTGCATACCACAGATTACAGTTTTCCAAAGCACTCTTTTGCTGTAACTACCCTGGACAATTAATCTAAAAGTCCATACTTAGATCCCTTTATCCCTTAGAACCCTATATCTATCCCTTTAGCGTATTTGTGATAGTTATTTGCCATAAAAACATCAAAACATCCTTACTTTTGATACCAGCATTGGTTGAGACAATGCACTTCAGTTTTTTCTGCTGATGTGTCACTACCTGTAACAGCTGAAAATAACGAAAAATAATGTAGATACGCTATTTGCAAGAAAACGTAACTAGAAAGACAAATGGATCTATGTTGCATAATATGCTAACCTGAGCAGGACACAAACTTACATCCATCCTGAGCACAAGAACATGCTGGGTAGGAAATGGATTGAGAGCAGCCCTGTGGAAAAGGACTTGGAGATGCTGGTGCACCAGAAGCCAGACATGGCTGGCCAGCCATGCCCTGGGCTGCTCCAGAAACAGCATGGCCAGCAGGGTGAGGGAGGGGATTCTGCTCTGGTGAGACTCCATCCGCAGTGCTGCAGCTCTGGGGTCCCCAACATAAGGAGGACAAGGACTTGTTGGAACTTGAACACAGGAGGGCAACAATGATGATCAGAAACACCACTCTGTAGTAGTTTGGCCGTGATTGGCCAATGTGTATTACTGACATTTGATAAAACCAATGAAAGCGTGGGTACGCCTTTTACGATACACCTTTTTTAAATGCAAACCCGGGAATCATCTCTCTCTTGGTTTCCGGCGAAGGCTCGGGTAAGAGCTCCTGCCGAACATTCTCTGCTCCCCCTCTCCCCACGTGGCCGTCGGGCCTGGGGGGGAGGGGGAAGCAAGTCAGGCTGACCGGGAAAAAGGAAAAAAAGACCGCAGAGCCAAACTGTGAGCTTCGTTGCTGATATCTGGCTGATGGAATTCAAGTTTTCTTCTCCTGAGCATGGTCGGTGAGAGAATTTTCCTCAGGGCTGTCTTGGAGCCAGGAAAGATCACGCAGATCGGGCGGGGATGG